>JAPKLW010005525.1:0-20630 GCA_026898455.1 Plectranthus barbatus | reverse complement strand
TTTGGTCGTAAGCCTTCTATAGCTCATCTTCGTGCATTCGGTTCACCATGTTATATCCATAATAATGGGAAGTCGAAGTTAAATGCTTTCTCGCCTAAGGCTGATGAGGGTGTGTTTGTCGGATATGGACATCCCTCTCACAAGGGCTATAGAGTATTTAACAAGACTACCCAGCTTGTGGAAATAACATGCAATGTTATTTTTGATGAAGCTACTTTAGTGCGCAGGACCTTACGCCAACTGGCTGAAGATGTTCCTGAGGTCGAGGATGTCAGCGACCAGTTGGGCAGGAATTCTTCAGATGCTCAACCAACTGGTTCGACTAGACCTATAAATGGATCATCTTCTCAATCAGTCACCTCAGGTGCCCATCAGCAACCTGAGAAGGTCGGTGATGCAAATGACCTTGCTGAGACCTTACACTCAATCTCCCTGAGTGGATCTAGCAAAAATCAAGGGGGAATTCTGACTGGAATCTTTGAGCCAGAAGACAACGATGAACCAGCTGGAATGGAGGTACCAGCTGATACTGACAACGTTGGTGAAGGTTCGGGAAGTCAGTCAGACAGAGTAGCTGATGAAGAAGTTCCAACTGGTGATCAACAACCAGTTGTAGTTCCACTTCCGACTGGTGATGTTCAACCGCCAGTTATTCTTCCAGCTCCGACTGGTGAAAATGTGGAAGCACCAGTCGTCAGGACAGAAGAACCTGTTTCACAGCCGGCACCAGCAGTCGCTGGTCCTCCCAAATGGCTGAGGGATCACCCAACCGATGCTATTCTCGGTGATCCGGAAGGTTCAGTTAAGACTCGACACGGCAGTGCGCTCCTAAGTTGCTTTATTTCTCAAATGGAACCTACTTCCATAGGAGTTGCGCTAGAATCTGCTGATTGGATCAATGCCATGCAAGAAGAGCTTGCTGAATTCACTCGCAATAATGTTTGGGATTTGGTGGAGAGACCATCACATCAGTCAGTGATTGGCACCAAGTGGGTTTTCAAGAACAAGCGAGATGAAACTGGCACCGTGGTCAGAAACAAAGCTCGTTTAGTCGCCAAAGGTTACAGGCAGTGTGAAGGCATCGACTTT
This sequence comes from Plectranthus barbatus, assembly GCA_026898455.1. Lineage (NCBI taxonomy): Eukaryota > Viridiplantae > Streptophyta > Magnoliopsida > Lamiales > Lamiaceae > Plectranthus > Plectranthus barbatus. The sequence goes on along the minus strand of JAPKLW010005525.1, from coordinate 19,541 downwards.
GATGAGACCTTCGCACCAGTTGCAAGAATGGAGGCGATACGGCTGTTCCTTGCGTATGCAGCGTATCACGGCTTCACGGTGTTCCAGATGGACGTGAAGAGCGCCTTCCTGAATGGCGAGCTAAAGGAGGAGGTTTATGTCGAGCAACCTCCAGGCTTTGAGATAGGCACCAAAGTGTACAAGCTGAGAAAGGCCTTGTATGGTTTGAAACAGGCGCCCAGGGCTTGGTACGAAACGCTGTCACAATTCCTCACCAGCAATGGATTTCGGAAAGGGAAGATTGATAGGACTCTCTTTCTTCTCAAGGATGGTGGTGACATGCTAATGGTGCAGATCTATGTAGATGACATAATATTCGGATCAAGGAATATAACTCTCTGCGAGAAGTTTTCTCAACTGATGCAGACATCATTTCAGATGAGTATGATGGGCAAATTGACATACTTCCTAGGACTCCAGGTCCAGCAGTCAGCTGATGGAATTTTTATCAGCCAGCGGAAGTATACGAAGGAGTTAATTCAGAAGTATTGCCCAGAGAAAACTAAGTCCCTCAGAATACCTATGAGCACCAGTTGTCAAATATTTCTTGATGAGCAAGGTGAATAAGTTGATCCTACCATCTACCGAGGAATTATTGGATCACTTCTCTATCTCACAGCCAGCAGACCCGACATTTCGTACTCAGTCGGAGTGTGTGCCAGATTTCAAGCCAATCCGAAAAGGTCACACATGGAAGCTGCAAAGAGGATAGTAAAATATCTGAAAGGGACTGAATCTCTTGGAATATGGTATCCCAGAAATGATGAGCTCACACTCATTGGATATTCAGATTCAGATTTTGCTGGATGCCGTATTGACCGAAAGAGTACCAGTGGTACGTGTCAGTTTCTAGGACACAAGCTAATCAGTTGGTTTAGCAAGAAGCAGCACTCAGTTGCTACTTCTACCACTGAGGCTGAGTATGTTGCCGCTGCCAGTTGCTGTGCTCAAGTTATCTGGATCAAGCAACAACTGGAGGATTATGAGGTGGACACTGGCTGTGTTCCCATCTATTGCGACAACAACAGTGCTATGTGCATCACGAAGAATCCGGTTCATCATTCTAGAACCAAGCACATAGATATTCGACATCACTTCATACGTGATCATGTCGAAAAGAAGGATGTCAGCGTGGACTACATTAGAACTGAAGATCAACTGGCTGACATCTTCACTAAACCCCTTCCAGAAGCAAGATTCAAGGAGTTTTGCATCAAACTCGGTCTTATGGAGATTGATGTGAGCCCCAATGATGAGGAAGAATGAGTCCCAGCTCTCATTCTGTTCTTAACCTTCTGAAGGACGCTGATTACGACTAAGTCCAAGCTCTTAGTTGTTTTTATTTAAGTGGTATCTCAAACTCACTGATGGTTCCTACTGGCGGAACTTATCCCTTCAATGTCTAAGGAAATGAGTCCCAGCTCTCATTTCAAGTTGCCAGCACAAACCATCAGTTGAAGCGAAATTGGGTCCCAGCTCCCAATTTCAAGCGATGATGAGTGGATTTCTTGAAGAGAAGATTATGCGGATTAAATTGAGTCTCAGCCCTCAATTCTTTCTATCTTTCAAGTTGTCAGCAGACAACTGGCGAATTTCCTACGACTGGAGCCAGTCGTAAGTACCAGTTGTCAACTGGTAAGGAGGCCATGCTGACAGGGGGAAGTGTTCAACTGGTATATGCTACTGATGACCAGTTATGCCAGCTGTCGCAGAAAAGGCGGGATTGTTCAAATCCGACTAGCGTGTACATCTCTCAGAATTTAATGCGGCATTTAATGCCACATTTAATGTGCACAGTGTCTGCGCAGTCCGACGCTTGGTTGCCACCAATCGCTGCGTGCCACGTCAGCTCCACGGCGTAGCCCACGTCAGCACGACCGCGCACGTCGCACAGGGAACCGGGCCTGCTGATGACCGTCGATCCTCGCGTGCTGAGCGTTGATCCTGGACGTCTGATCCTGCATGGCCCGAGTACAAATACTTGATCACTTCCTTCGGGTTAACCTTTATGTTTCCCTACTTTCAGAACCCTAATATCTTTCTAAATTCTCTCATCTTCCCTTGAGATTTTCTGAAACTTGAAATTTTTCTGAAGTCATGGCATCATCCTCTCGACCTACAGCTGATAACCCTCCATCTACATCTACATCATCCTCGTCTGGTTCACCAGACTTACCAGTTGCTGAAGCTCACATGCCTACGTATACTGGCATAGTGAAGATCGAGGATATCGATTACACCTATCCGTTCGCCCGACTGGTTCAGTTGAACAGACCGGCGACCAGGCGACAGCTCTCTAACGCGCAGATTAGGACTGCTCAGGTCCAGAAAGAGAAAATTTTGAATGCGAAATTGGCCCTGAAAAATTTCGGGGAGAAGCTGATGGAGATGATTGATCGAGAACAGCTCCGTCAGTACCTCACGGCGACGCCCACGACTTTCCATCCCCACATGGTAGCCGAGTTCTACGCTCGGGCTGTGATAGCTGACGACAGGAAGTCGTTCACTACATCGGTGTTCGGCCACCTGATCACCGTCACCGCGGAATACCTCGCCAATCTCTTCGGACTGAGGAATGAAGGAGAGGAAGTGGCCACGTATCATCAGGACGATACGGTGGAATTCAGGAGGCGGTGGGGGCAGTGGAAGAAGCCAGAAGTCACCGCCTTCCGGACTGGCATGAAGAAGTCCGAGATGGAGGAGTACTGGCAAATGGTGTGCGATATTGTGGTTCGCATGCTACAATGCGAGGTCGGCTCGTACGCCGAGTTAAGCCTGCGGAAGTTCTCGATGATGTGTGCCCTGGTGGATGGAGTTCAGGGCAATTGGGCCGAATTTTTCTTTGGCCGGTTGCTGGAGAATGTGGCACGAAACATCACCGTGCCAACTGAAGGGAAATTTGCCCACGCAGTCTTGTTCGGGCTGAGGATCAGCCACATCCTGGAGATGGAATTGGGTGATGGCGTGGATCAGGGGGAACAGCTGGTTGGTTCCGATTTTATACCAGCCACGAAGGTGAAGCTGCCTCGCCCAGATTACAAGAAGCCACGCAGGCTGCAAGGGAAGTCAGCAGTGGACCCTGCGGAGGTCGTTTCTGAGGAGGACTCAGAAGACCTGGGGGAGCAAGTGCCAGATGTGGCTCTCCCGCTGACAGCAGAGGCAAGGGCAGAATTGAAGAGGAAGCTGGAGACGGAGTCTCTCTTCGACACCATGGAAAGCGCGGTGGCTGAGGCGACTGGTATCCACCCACGGGACGTACAACTTGTACCAGTCACCAAGAAGCCATCCCACAAGAAGCCTAAGACTCACCAGCATCAGCAGCCACCATCAGCTGTTGCATATGACCCTGAGTCTGGGAAGATCTCCATCCCAGTCAAGAAGTCCATTCTGGGACTGACTGAGGAAGAGACGCTGGAGAGGATGACCCGTTAGCGAAAGAGGGTTCAGACCAGAGCTCAGAAGCTGGTGGAGCAAGCGAAGAAGGAGCAACAAGCTTCTCTTGTAAGGAAGAAACAGGCCCAGGCAAGGCTGAAGGCCTTGGCCGACCAGCGTAAAAGAGAGGCTGAGCTGGCAGCCCGCGATGAAGCCTATGCAAAGGTGCAGGCTGAGCATGAGGCCAGGGCGTCAGGAGGAAATGGCCAAACAATTGCGCCAGGTGGCCAAAGGCAAGTGGAATGTGCCCGAAACTTCCACAAGTGCGAGGCCACCAGCACCAGCACCAGGCGAGATCTTATCCGATGAATCCTTTACTCGCCTGCTGGTGATGGGCGCTGATGAGGATGTACTATCCCTTGTGGATAAGTACCAAGAGGAGGAGGTCGCTGAAGTCCCTCCACCCGCGCAAGGGGGTGGTGGAGGTGAAGAAGACCCACTGGCCGCGCAAGGGGGTGCCAGTGGAGGAGTTGAGGAGCGGGCGACCACCCCGGTAAAACTGGCGAGTTTTTCAGACATGAGCTCAGACTCTGAGGATGCAGAGGAGCCAAGGGCTGAGGAGCCAGAGCAAGAGCCAGCTGAGGAGGTAACACATTACTCCATGGTGCAGAGGATGGAGCCAAGGGATCTGTTCCCAGACATTGATGATAAGGCTCGTCGTCCTGCCAGTCGCCCCCGATCTACAGATGCCTCGACATCAACTTCCGGGCGACCAGCAGCATCCTCTACATCACCAGCTAGGCGTGCACGTACTGAAAGGCGACCTTACATGCTCTGCATCCAAGAGCATCAACTGGTTGATGAGGAGACATTCCAGTCGCGAGTGACAGGGGTACATCGGTGGGAGCACCGCGGGGCAATGGCGTTTCTAAATTCACGAGTGCCTGAGCCTTCAGCATTCAACATCATCCCCTTCAGCGGACTCCCCCACCAGTCGGTATATGCCTCAAGAATTCTTGACTGGTGCCTGCCCCTGCAGCCAGTGGAATACTACAATTCCACTCTCTATGAGTATGCTGAGAACATCACAGCGGAGGTGGAGAATGCCGTCAATGACGAAATGATATCCAGCTACCGACGACTCTGGAGGGTGGATCCGGAACTATGTCTAGAGTTCCGGAGGTGGAGGATTTTTGACAGATGCCAGCGCCTGCTGACAGTGGAGAAGCGGGCGGTTCTCTATGCCAGGCTGGGTCTTGGCTACTGGAGAGCGGAGGAGGAGTGGGCTCACGCTTTCATGGGCACTGATCCTGATTGCTCCCAGCAGCTGTCTACAAGGAGGATCAAGCACCGCTTGCTGCAAATCGCTGAGTATAGGCAGCTGACTGGACGCTCCGGCCTCCCGCCACTGAAAAAGGTCAAGTTATCTTTCCTCCAGTTTCGAGTCACCAGTCGGGGGTACCAGCTGACGTACGCGCTCCGTCGCCTCAAAGTGCTGGTTACCCTCCCGAGGATCCCTCCCTACCATGCTATCCTGTTCGACATGGCTGCCAGCGCTCTGCTGGTGGATCACTTAGTAGAGGAGGATCCCTCTCGTGGTTTGTGGCTGACCCTTGCCGTCCCCCCTGTTCCTATTGTCTCGGGCGATCTTGTCCCTGATTCTATGGACTGGCAAGTGGTGGAATTCACAGCCCCACCCATTTTTGAACAAGTCCAGCCAGCTCCAGCAGCAGTGCCTGTAGTGGAGCCAGCAGCTGATGTCCAAGTAGTGGAGCCAGCAGCTGATGTACCAGTAGAGGAGTCAGCAGCAGCTGATGTACCAGCAGAGGAACCAGCAGCAGCTGCAGTGCCAGCGGAGGAGCCAGCCCCAATGGAAGAATCAGCTGTATTTGAACCAGCAGCGGCTCCTTCCGCAACTGATGTGCCCTCCTCTTCCATTGAAGTCTCAGCAATGCCAATCTCCGAGATCCATCCCCCTGCGCAGCTTCTTGCACTTATTGATGCCAGGATGGACCAGCGCTTCGACAGCTTCCGCACTGAAATTGCTCAACAGATGGAGTCTGTCACCGCTGGAGTGTCCTCCTTTTTGGCGTTGATCCAAGAGGGGGAAAGTACGCGAGCACGTGCTGAGGCTGAGAGAGCTCGTCTTGCTGAAGAGGAGAGGAGGATTGCTGCTGAGGAAAGGGAGAAGAGCAAACAAGATATGGCAGCGCTCACTGAGATCCTGAGGTCGCTCACAAGCAGAACTCAATCACCAGGATCATCTTCTCAGCCATAGTCTAGCTTCTCCATTTTGTTGTAAGTATTTGTATCTCTAGACTAGTCAGTTTTCTATCCTGTACTTGTAACTGCAACATATTAAATGGATTGATTACTGACAAGTTGATGACAATTCCTCATTGTCCAACAAATTGTCTGAGTATTTACTTACCAGTTGAACTTACAATTCCAGTGTAATCAGCACCAGCACTCGTATCACACACTTTAAATCTTTTTGCTCTGATCTCAATTCTCATATTTTATACGAGCAATATCCCTCTTAGTTTGAGGGGGAAGATTTTAGTTAGAGCTGATGTGAGGAAGTAATTTCATGGGTTTAGATCAGGTAGGTTTATTTTGTAAAACCCTAAAATATTTGTAACTTTCCTCATCAGCTGAGTGCTCGCTGGTTAGGCTTTGATCGCACCAAAAAGGGGGAAATTGTTGGGAAATTTGGCTAAGTTTCCTTTCCCCAGTAGCTACTTGTTTAGATTCTAGTTTTGGTGTTTTGGTGGATTAAATCCTAAGTCCTACCAGCGTCAGTTTGTCTCTAGAATAGCTCTAGTCTCAAATGTAAAGTCCTGTTTAGGTCTTTTGAGTTGTAAGTCGCAGCTGATCAAAGACTCATGCTGGCACTGTTCACCAGCATGAGAAATGCTTACCACTGGCTACTGTTCACCAGTTGGGAAAGTCTCATCCGAAGGCGGCTGACAAAGTCTCGTGCTGACACTGTTCATCAGCATGAGAAAGAGCTAATGACTGACTAATGTTCACCAGTTGGGAAGGATTTCACCAGCAGGCGGCTGACAAATCCTACCAGCAGAATACGTGTTCTCACTGACACTATTCACCAGCGGTGAAGCCACCAGTCATGGGAGATTCCAAGAAAAGGTTAACATCAGACATATTGGTAGACTTAGATTGTGCCAGCGCAAAGTCACCAGCAGAGACTACCAGCACAAGATCACCAGAATGATCTACCAGTCGGATGTTACCAGCAGAATTCCAGATTCTCTCTCCCAGAGTCTTAGAGACAAAAAGAAGATTCGTCTGAGGAATAAACTGACAAAGTATGACTTTAAGGGAGGATACCTTAAAGTCTATCAGTTCAAGACACCAGTTCCGATTCCTAGTACTGACAAATAGTGCCGTTCTAACATAAAGAGATCAATGTCAGATAAAGTGGACAAAAGCATGGCGCTTTCTGGAAATTCCTACCTGCCGCCGTCTGAAGGACATGCGAGGACAGAGACCTTTTCCGGATGTGTCCAAACGGCTAGAAGATTTGAATGGGATCCCGCGTCTATAAATAGGTCGGAACTACCAACATTTAAGACGCTTGCTCCCTAACATTCAATACTCTTCTCTCTCGCTCAACTACCGAAAGTCAGAAACTTTATTGCAAGCAAGCAGAACACTTTCGAGGCCTTTCTAAAGGCTATCCGTGTGTTGATTCATCAAACACGAGACTTCAAGCTTCCAGCTTGTAAGTTATTGATCTCTTTGGTGTTCTTTCTCTTCTGAGGAAGTTCACAGCAGCTCTTGTGCCAGCCAGCACTTGAGTTATTACGGGCTTTTGCCGTATTGAGAAGATACGTTCTTGGGAGAACTAAACACCCAGTGAAGCTGTGGAGGTTGAAGTGACGTGCTCGCACTCCACCAGCTGATCAGAGTTGAAGAAGGGAACAAGACCGGGAGCGGTTGATCTAGCGAAGTGGTGGACAAGGGTCGCACCAGCTAGAGATAGATCGTAGGCAACTTGTACCTGATTACTCTATAGTGAATTTCCAGTGCTACGACTGGAGAGTGGACGTAGATCAGTTGATCGAACCACTATAAATCCTTTGTCTTTTATCAGCTTTCTGCATTTCATACTGATTTAAAACCCAGCACCCAAGTGCTGGTGTATATCTGAAAACTGATATAACTGTGCAAACAAGGCTAAAAATATTCTAAGTCTTGAGCTACCAGTTGACCAGCCAGTCGCCAGTCAGCTGAGTACGCAGAGTGCAAGTTGACTTACCAGCTGACAAGGTCCCAGTCAGCTGAGTAACCAGCAGAGTGCAAGAAACGATTAATCACATTTTCCGCTGCCAAGTTATACCCTGATAATCCGGGACCAACAGAATTGATCCACTCTGACTTATGTGGACCAATGTCCACGCAAGCTCGTGGAGGTTATGAGTACTTCGCCACATTCATTGACGATTACTCAAGATTCAGATATGTCTATTTGCTTCGCCATAAGTCTGAATTCTTTGAGAAATTCAAAGAGTTTAAGACTGAGGTAGAAAAGAAGCTAGGAAAGACTATCAAGACACTACGATCAGATCGTGGTGGTGAATACCTCAATAACGAGTTCTTGCAGTACTTGTCAGATAACGGGATTACATCCCAGTGGACTGCACCAGGAACCCCTCAACAAAATGGTGTAGCGGAAAGAAGAAATAGAACTCTCTTGGAAATGGTCAGGTCGATGATGAGTTATGCAAGCTTGCCTATTTCATTTTGGGATATGCTGTAGAGACAGCGGCCTACTTGCTTAACCTGGTACCTTCTAAATCAGTTTCTAAAACACCTCTGGAACTCTGGTATGGGCGAAAGCCAAGTTTGGACAGAGTGAGGGTTTGGGGTTGTCCAGCATATGTGCTGACAAAGGAACCTGATAAGTTAGAAAGTAGGTGTAAGCTGATGTTGTTTGTAGGATATCCTAGGCAAACGAAAGGTGGTTATTTCTATTGTCCTGAGAATTAGAAAGTCGTTGTCAGTACCAACGCGAGATTCTTGGAGGACGAATATGTAAGAAACCACAGATCCAAGAGTGAAATTGTCCTCCACGAGCTTGAGGACAAGGAAGCAATTCCATCAGGAAAGCCCAGTGCAATGGTAAATCCACCTGTAACAGGTGAGGCTATACCAACACTGCCACTAATGCAAGGTATGGGACCAACGCGTACTGTGCCAACTACTGACACGGTTCAGATGCATCGTCGCAGTGGGAGGTTTATCCACCAACCCGAAAGGTATATGTTCGTGGGAGAGTCTTCTGACTTGATCCCGGAAAACGGACTGGATGATACCGATCCCTTGACATATGACGAGGCGGTATCTCATAAAGATGCTGACAAATGGCTGATCGCCATGGATTCGGAAATAGAATCCATTACGGCTATGGATGTATACTAGAAAACTGATTTGCCAGATGGTTGTCGAGCCATAGGGTGCAAATGGGTATTCAAAAGAAAGAAAGGAGCGAATGGTGAAATTACAGCTTTCAAAGCAAGGCTGGTGGCGAAGGGTTATAGTCAGAAAGAAGGTGTAGACTATGACGAGACCTTCTCACCGGTAGCCATGCTTAAGTCCATTCATATACTCCTAGCCATAGCAGCACATAAAAACCTAGAAATCCGGTGACACAAAGGGAGAAAGATGAAATGAGGAACGTGCCGTATGCATTGATCTTGGGGAGCCTCATGTATGCAATGCTATGTACGAGGCCAGATATCTGCTTTGTTGTAGGCATGGTAGCGAGATTCCAATCTAACCCTGGACAGGCGCATTGGACCGCGGTAAAGCACATACTAAAATACCTGAAAAGGACTAGAAACTATTGTCTCATCTATCAGTGTGAGGAGTTGTGCCCTGTGGGTTATACTGAATCGGATTTCCAGGCAGACCGAGACAAAAAGAAGTCCATCTCTGGCTATGTGTTTACATTGGGAGGTGGGGCCATATCATGGAGGAGTGCAAAGCAGAAGTGCATTGCGCACTCCACCATGGAAGAAGAATATGTGGCAGCTTCTGAAGCTTCGAAAGAAGCAGTATGGTTTCGAAACTTCCTTCTGGAGTTGGACGTAATTTCTAAGCTGCCCAAGACAATCACGATATATTGTGATAATTCGGGAGCTGTGGCTAATTCAAAGGAACCACGAACTCACAGAGCAACAAAATACATTAAAAGGAAGTACCATATTATACGAGAAATCGTAGCAAGAGTTGATGTGCTAGTAGAGAAGATTGATACAAGATATAATCTAGCGGATCCATTCACAAAGGCTCTGCCTCAGAAGGTCTACGAGATGCATGTACGTAACCTTGGGCTGAGGGAAAAGCTATCCACGTAGAATGTTTGATGTAATAGCTAGATTAGTTTAGACGCGTTATACTCTTGAAAGCATCTGTATAATGCTTTGAGTATAAGTGGGAGATTGATGGATTTATATACTGAAAGCATTATGATTGGTATATTATGTACAAGGTCAATTAGTTAATATACTGGGAATCATAAATGTTGTATGTTCATCTCCTCTCTGAATTAACAAACATGTGTCGCAAATGCAATTATCCTCTTATCTCGTCAATAGGGAGATCATACGATGTGTAGAAGATCACGGAAGATCGTATAGATCGTTTGACCTAGCGAGATAGAAATGGTTATCACAGCTGAGACAGTTCCAGGATAAATTGTCGGTGTAGGCTGCAGCATACGCAGTAATAAACATCTTATCTTGGATGGCTTGGAATGCTGGTGTGGGGCAAACATTTATAAGGACCTAAGTCGAGATCGATTGTTTTATCTGACATTAAAAGAATCTAGATCTCTATGGCTTGATGAGATCCTAAGCCTATATGAACGTACAAAAGTATATGCAGATTGTGTATTACTTTGAGTTGTAGTGAAAGGCTCTAGTTGAGCTTGTATATCTGTATCTTGGGTAATAGCAGTTTATGTATGACTGTCTGGTACTGGAACTAGGTAACCACATCCATTATAGGATGGTGACATTCCCTGAACTGCTCAAAAGGTTCGTTATGCTAAGTCCTGCAGGCTGATTAAGTTCAAGCATAAGTGAAAAGGTTTGAGTGGATTGATTCAGGAATATAAAATGTTAATTAATTAAATAGCTTGTCAGAGCTTAAATTAATTAACGAATGTCTGTAACCTTAAATGTGGGGATATACCAAGCCCATGCAACCCGTACCTCAAAACGTGGTAGCAAATAGGTAGGACAGTATTGATTCTCTGGTGGAATGAATCAATATTAATTAATTAATTATATTATGGGTTGAATATGGGAATTAATTAATTGATATGCCTTATTTGCTATTTGCATTCTGGTCCCTGGTCTGGCCCATGAAACTCAAGCCCAATAGAAGTCCAGTATTTTCCTATAAATAGGCCTCAGTTCCTCAGATCTCAACACACCACAAGATCATAAGTTGCACACAGCAAACCAGGTTTTGGGAGCTGTGGTGATCGACTAGATCTGAGAACGAGGAGGAAATTCTGCTTCTCAACCGGGCAAGAAATCTGAAGGGAATCTTCACCAGATATTCAGATTGAGTTGGGATACAGATCAGAAGATCAGATCAGGAGGATTTTTCTTCTCACTCTCTCCTTGTTTTTTCGAAAATAATTATATTATTTTCATAAGATTTATTTCCTCAATCTGTTATGAATTAAATCTTTGTGCGTGGGAAAGATCAAGAGGAATCTCCGCGCACTCGTTCTTCAGGATTTCGCAATCCAGGTATTCCGCATAAACCCCCTTATGCATATTCAATAGGAGCATGCTAGGATTAATCATAGGCATAACAATTTATTTTTGATATTCTAATTAACGATCCTTGGCAAACGGACTTCGTGATTCAGTTCACGAATCCCTTCAATTGGTATCAGAGCAGGTTGAATTAATTGGCTCTATCGAAAAAATAATATTGCCCATGATCTGCATGATAATTATTATTGAATGATTGCATGGGTTTTTGGATTGTATGTTCATGTTTTTCGTCCTCGTGGTTCTCGGGTTAATCCGCCCTTTTATAAGGATTCGTTTTTCACCCACGAGATAAATCCGTTGTTAGATTTAGAATTTTAGAATGTAATTAGATATTTCAAATGTAATATTTTATTTCAAAAAATTAAATCTGTAAAACGAAGAACAAAGAACGCGAAGAACACGAACAACGAAGAACACGAAGAACGAAGGGCCGCACAACGCATGACAGCGTCGACAAGGCAACATGGCCGTGCACGGCGGTCAGACACAGCGATGGCACGGCAGCAGGGCGCATGGCAGGGGCGCAACCGTGCGGGGAAACCCTAAGGTTTCAGCACGCACGGCGTGCGCGCATGCAGGCGAGGGCCACGGGGCCCATGGCCGGCCAGGGCTGGGTGGGGTGACTCTGGGCGAGGCCAACAGCATGAGGGACGGTAGGGCAGGCGGCCAGGACGGCGGCGCGTAGCCAGGGCGCGAGGGCACGCACGCGCGCGCAGCAGGCCTGCACGACCCTGCGTGCACCGGCGGCGCATCTCCCTCCCTCGATCGACGTTGGTAGGTGGAGCAGGTGGTGGCGGCGATGGCTCGGGTGGCCGGCGATGCGGGCTAGGGCGACGATGGGGCTGGGCGTTCGGCCGGAACGCGGAAAACCCTAGGGTTTTTTGCGTGGTTTGCGGGAGCTCCCGATTCCATTCTTGTGCAATTCTGGTGAGTCATGGAGGCCGACAATGGAGAAGAAAGGTGAACGGCAGTTCAGGCGATGGTCGGGGCAAGCCGGGGCGGCGGCATGCAAAACGGGCAACGGCCGGAGGAGGCGGCATCGCAGGCTGCAACCATGCACGTACGTGCATGGCTGTTGCGCATGCCGGGAGCCCTTATTTCTTAATCCATACTTTGCTGCAAGTACTTCAGGATTGACTTTGATCGTGGTTCCCAAAACACTAGTAGTGAAATACTTATCACCTTTCGGGAAAACCGCTCGTGCGTAGAACTCTGCCACCATGTGTGGCCTAAACATCAATGGTTCCGCATTCATGTACTTCAACAACCCTTCACTCTTAAGTTTGTTCATAATCCATATCGAGAAGTGGTTTTCACACAGAGGTTCATACAAAATTTTGTCCTTTTGAACCTGTGCAACCCTTTTTTGTGCGTTTGTTAGCTGCCCTTCCGCCTTCTTCATGGCAATGGACACGAGACGTCCATACCCAATTGAATCGTCGACATGCTTTTTCTTGAAAATGCTAGTGAATGTTGGCATGTGCTCTTCCTGGGCAATGGCTTGAGCAGTTGCTCGGCCAGATGTTTCGCCTGGGGGATTTGATCAACTAGATGATTCTGCAATTGTAGGAGCTTTCAAATTTGAGTATCTTGAAAACTAGAGGATTGAAAGTTTTGAAATTTGAATAAGTGTTTTGAATGCAATAGGGTTTGAAAAAAAATTCCAAATCACTCCTTTTATAGATAGGTGAAAAGATTTGATTGGACGGTTGCATCGTGGGGTCTAGCTGGACATATCCATGGTTGGGAGGTTGTGCGACTGTTCGCATTTTGACCCACAATTTGAAAAGTGCTTGTGTGGCTGACGTGGTAATCTTTCATTCGTCGCCGCCCTATGGAGTATCAACCCCGCATTTAATGTTGATTTAGCAACTGCTTATTTCGATTGGATACTCCCATCTTGTGAGGGATTTGAAATCATTTGCTAGATTGTGTCTGCTGAACCCTCATAGCAAACATAGGCACTTTGCCGAGAGCTTAGACTCAGCAATCATTGGGGTGTCTACTGATGATTTAGACTTAACAACCAATCGTAACTCTACTGAGAGCTTGGACTCAGCAAACAAATACGCAACATAAATTCAGCAAATATCATATTTAGCAATAAGTCTTCCTAGCAATCCATCTCAACAAGTAGTAACTCAGCAATCATTTTCTGATAGAAATTCAAGGCAATGCTAAGTAATAGAATCTGGACACACTTTAATCTGCATCGACTTTAGAAATCCAAGAAGGCTAGAATAAGAATGAGAGTTAGGACTTATTCTTCCACAACATCATCCAACTCCAGCAATCCAAGTTTAAGACAAAATTCTTTGAATCTACTCTCTGCTAGAGGTTTGGTGAAGATGTTAGTGAGTTGATCATCGGTTCAGATGCATTCCACCGAAATGTTTTTCTTCTCCACGTGATCTTGGATGAAGTGATGCTTGATATCAATGTGCTTGGTCCTCGAATGATGTACCAGATTCATTGTTATGCACATTGCACTATTGTTGTCGCAGTAAATTGGAACACAACCGGTGTTGACTTCATAGTCTTGAAGTTGTTGTTTGATCCATAACACTTGTGTATAGCAACTCGCAGCAGCCACGTATTCAGCTTCTGTTGTGGATGTTGCTACCGAATGTTATTTTTTACTGAACCAGCTAATCAGCTTGTGTCCAAAGAATTGGCATGTTCTACTCGTGCTTTTGTGATCTATCCTGCATCCTCTAAAGTCTAAGTCTGAATATCCGATGAGAGTTAGATCATCAGCTTTGGGATACCAAACTCCGAGCAATTCTATTCCTTTCAAGTATTTGACAATCCTCCATGTGTGACTTTTTCGAATTTTCTTGATACCTAGCACACCCACAACATACAAAATATCAGGCTTGCTGGCCGTTAGATACAATAAGGAACCAATTATACCTCGGTATGCTATTGGATTGACGAATCTGCCTTCCTCATCCAAGGAAATTTGGCATGTTGTGCTCATGGGAATTCGCAGAGTCTTGGTTTTCTCCGGGCAATATTTGTTGATGATAACCTTAGTGTATTTCTTGTGATGTATGAAGATCCCTTCGTTGGACTGGTGAAATTGTAAACCTAGGAAATATAACATCTTTCCATAATGCTCATTTGAAAATTGTTTTGCATAAGCTGTGCAAATTTTTCGCATAAGGTTAGATTCTTAAACCTAAATATAATATCATCCACGTATATTTGCACTAGCAAAACATCTTCAGCATCCTTGATCAGGAAGAGAGTGCGATCGATCTTCCATTTCCTAAATTCGTTGTTCAACAAGAACTGAGAAAGCATCTCGTACCAAGCTCTAGGAGCTTGTTTTAATCCATATAGGGTTTTTCTCAACCTATACACCTAGCTTAAACCCAGGAGGTTGCTCCACGTAGACTTCCTCTTTAAGTTCACCATTGAGGAACGCGCTCTTGACATCCATCTGAAACACAGTGAAATTAAGATGAGCAGCATATGCTAGGAATAACCTGATTGCTTCCAGTCTGGCCACTGGAGCAAATGTCTCGTCGAAATTGATTCCTTCGCATTGAGCGTATCCTTTTGCGACGAGTTTTGCTTTATTTCGCACAACGAGCCAATTCTTATCCCGCTTATTTTTGAACACCCATTTTCTCCCGATCAATGATTGGTGAGTTGAGCGATCCACTAAAACAACCATGATTGTGGGTGAACTCTGACAACTCTTCTTGCATTGCGCTTATCCAATCAGTGGAATGTAGAGCGTCAGGAACCTTGGTTGGCTCTGCCTATGATATGTAGCAAGCTAGCATAACACTATGTCTAGAGTGAACTGGGTCTGTAAGATCACCCAAGATTGCGTCTGCTGGAAGATCCCTTAGCAACCATTTTGGCCTTGACAGTTCAATGACTGGGATGGGTTGACTGCTGGGTTCTGTAGTTTGACTTCCTATAATAGGGTTTATCAAGAAGTTTTAAGTTTTCAAGATATTCAAAAACCCTTGCGGAGTTGTCATCTGCTGGAATATTGCCTGCTGGGATTCCATTTGCTGGATTGGAATCTGCTGGAATAATAACAGTTGTTCGCTCAGCAGATTGCTCCGATACATCCTCAACAATGTTCTCTTCAGCAGTCCTTTCGCCATTCCTTGGAGGATTTTCAGTAAAATCTTTATCTTGATGATTGTATCCTCCTTCTAGAGTTCCCCCTTGTTGTATGCTTTACGTAGAGGATTACTATAAGAGGCCTCAACAATGTCAGTTGCATCACCGGCCTTCTCAGTTGTTTGCTGACCAACCAAGGTTTCCAGCAGAGATGTGTTTTCACTCATAAACCTAGTCGGAGCAATCGGTTCAGCATTAGAAAAATTCAAGTACGATTGTCCATTGACATCGCTGGTCTCCTGAATAACATATCCTTGCTATTTCATGGTCCTGCGCACTAGAGTAGCGCCATCGAAAATAACATTACATGTTATTTCCACAAGATGGGTTGTCTTGTTTAACACTCTATAACCCTTGTGAGAAGGATGTCCATAGCCTAGGAACACACCTTCATCAGTTTTGGGATAGAAAGTGCTCAACTTCGAATTCCCATTATTATAGATATAACACGGTGAACCGAAAGCACAAAAATGAGCGAGGGAAGGCTAACAACCATGATAGATTTCGTAGGGGGTTTTGTGAAACCGAGCATTCAGTCCACTTGTATTCTGCGTGTAGCAAGCTGTCATCACAGCTTCTCCACAATATATTTGACCAAGATTTGTATTAGCATGCAAGGTTTGAACGACTTCCTTCAGCATTCTATTCCTTCGCTCTGCTAAGCCATTTTCTGGGGTGTTCTAGCAGTGACCTTTCATGTCCTATCCCATCAGCGCAAAAGTCCATCAAAGGACCGTTGCTGAATTCTGTACCATTGTCGGATCTCCTTTTTACTGTAACCTCCTTCTCATTTTGAACTCGTAGTATAAGTTCTGGTAGGATCATCTTGACCTCATCTTTAGTTTTCAGCAATTTCACCCATGTGTACCTGGAAAAATCATCAACCACAACCAATGAGTAGACTTTGTTACCTACAGTGGGTGGAATCACTGGTCCGAATAAATCCATGTGCAAAAGCTCAAGGATCCACTCTAAGGCAGCCTTTTCAGGATTCGACTTAAAGGTTCTTTTGTTTTGCTTCCCTTGCTGGCAAGCTTTGCACACGCCTTCCTTTCTAAAGGTTTCCTTTGGCAATTCTTCGATAACTTTGTTCTTGGCTATGTAGTTTATGGTTTTGAAATTCAGATGATTCAGTCGTTTGTGCCATAGCCAATTTGTTTCCTCTTTGCTGAATGCGATGAAGCATGAATCATGTTGTCCGCTATGCCAGTCTACTCCGTATAATCCATCTTTTCAGACTCCTCTGAGCTTTACTTCTCCTGTGATATTCTCAGAAATATGGCAACATGTATCAACAAAAGAAACGATGTACCCATTTTCACTTAGTTGGCTGATGCTTAGTAAGTTGTGTTTCAAGTTGGTGACAAGAGCCATGTTGCTCTATGCACCCTCTTCCTATCACCCTTCCTTCTGAGTTATCACCAAACAAAACTGGAGGTCCTCTGATTCTTTGGAGATTTGTAAAAAGATCCTCTTCTCCAACCATATGTGCTGAGCACCCGCTGTTCAGGATCCATTCATTCACATTCTTTGAAGTTTTGTCTACTGAATCATGTTCCTGCAAAATATAGATCAAGCTTTAGGTACCCAAATAACTGCGGGTCCTTCTGGATTAGTTCTCTGGATTAATCCCTTAGGAATCCAGATTTTTGTGATTTTGATGACCTTTTTATCATCACCCTTTGCTACCTTCCTCTTCCTTTGAAAATAATGCACTGATTTAGAATGGGAAGGTGTGGAGGTGTGCTTAGCCTTCACGGTCTTTTGAAAATGAAAAGAGTCAGACTTGGGCCTCGAGTAAGTGTTCCTTTTACTTGGAGTGATTGTTGTTTGCTAGGTTGTCAACGTATCTTCCTAGTAGATAGAACTGTCTGTTGAGTAACGTTCGAGGACTTTGTTGACTTCCTCTTAGCAGGTACTTCAACCTTTACTGATCGGTCAACAAGGGAACTTTTATTTTCCAACATATCTGCTGAACATTCTTTGATGATTTTGCACTATCCCCTCTATCCATAGCATTATGATGGACATACCCAGATGATGGAACAAAGACTATGTCTTTGTTTGCTGAACAAAGACATAGCATTCAGCAGTGCCATGCATGTTTGTTGAACTTGACAAGCAGAAGTTTCTACCTGTTCGTTTGTGACTGCTAGGGCGGACTCTGCTTCTTGGTCTTCTTCAGCATTGTCTTCATCCCCTAATGCGGCCGTGAACACCATTAGGGCCTCTTCCTCATCCTCTTCTGAGGAATAGCTTCCATCATTTAATCAAGAATAACCGGGATTTTGGTTATGGTCAGGAGAGCCTTTATAACCGCCTTCGATGCACGCCTTTCAAATATCTTCTTCAATCTCTCCCTCTCTTCCTTGTCTACACGTGGACAATAAAATTTAAAATGATCAAGGTAGTTACATTCAAAACAAGATCTAAGCGTCCTTTCTGTGGAATGATTATCTGTTGAATGAGATTCCTATTTCTAGGCTTTAGCTTTCAAAAGGAGCTTTTGCAACTTCTTCATTTGTTCCTCTAGCTCGATGATGGCGCATTCAGTCTCCTTTGTTTAAGATCCACTTGCTGATGTGGTCTCCTTTGCTCGACTTGACTGAGCAGGACGGTCGGTGTGGAATGTTTTCTTTGGTTTCCATTTTGCAGCATCCTTCTTAACAAAATAGGCTACATCCTCTGTGTGGTTTCCACCCGATGTTGCAGCTCTCACAGCCTCATTTTTGCTTGCCTTATGAATGTCCCACTCGTGGGCTTGGAGCTGAGCAAATACTTCTTTAGATATCATTTTCGAGTGATCTTTCTCCTTCAGTGTTGTGGTTTTTACAAACCAATCATCTTTAAGTAATCTGGAGATAATCTTCGCATTCATAATAACATTTTCGTAGACTTTATCTAAACTTCTTAGTTCGTTGATTATAGCGTTGAATCTTGTCTCCATAGACTTTAAACTTTCACCTGGGATCATAGAAAATGATTCAAATTTGTCTATAGCTACCTGTAATTTATTGCGTCTCATTTTATCAGTCTCATGAGAATGGGTCCCTAGGAACTCCCAGAGTTCCTTAGCATTGTCATATTGCATAGCTTCCTCAATGAGAGACTCCGGTAGAGAAGATAGGATGAGCTCGTGAGCTATTGGGTCCAGCTAGTCCTCTTTTAATCCTCAGTAGTCCATTCAACGTAGGATTTCTCCACCATGTTTGGTCCTTCAACATTTTCTCCCATGAAAGTGTTAGCTTTCATGATCTTATTGGGACCTCTCTCCAGGACATCAATCATCTCTGGGTGTATGCTTCTTAGCTGGATGGTTGCCCTTTTCTTCCACATTGCGTATTTTTCAATGTTGAAGGGAGGAAGCTTTGTAATATTCATTATTTGTATTCGTACCTGAGCTTAACAACAAATAAAAATGCAAGGAAATGGATCTGGTCCTAAGCAACTCAGAAGTAGCTAGTTTGTAAAAACCAACCGCTCTTATAACACTTGTTGGTCCCCGATTAGAGTAGTTATTGTGTAGAGGAAATTTTAATGATCCTTGCAATTATCTTGCTGAGGTTCTGACTCAGCAACATCTTAGAAAAATGTATTTTAAACTCATGTGGGTCTTAATTTGATTATTATTTATACTCCAGCACTTGAGGTACTGGGTTTCAAATCAGAAATAAGCAATGAAACAGTAATAACACAAAGTTTATAGTGGTTCATACAAATGTCCTACGTCCACACTTCAGTCTGCTGACTGGAATTCACTATGATTTGATACAAAGAATTGATCTTGATCTTTAGCTATAGGTAGCACCTCCGTCTAGCCACAGTGCACCTTCAAGCAGTTCCTCCGATATCAATATTCTCAACAATCCTTGGAGTGAGGACGGACCTCGCAGCCTCCTTGAACGCCGGGTTTATGAGTTTTATAGTTCCTCCTTAAACTTATCAAACTTACGGCTAATGCCCGTAATACTCAATCTTGCAGATGAAGATGACTGCTAAGTTCTTTCTAGGAAAGAAAGAACTACAAGATAACTTTAGAAGCAAGCTTCCAAAGTCTCGTCATCAGCATGGATAACTTCTGTGAAGCCTCGAACTTTTTGTATTCGGTATTGAATTCTGACGTGCCTCTAGAAGTTCACCCTCTAAAGAGCTTGTCAAAGAATA
>JAPKLW010005524.1:2866-20631 GCA_026898455.1 Plectranthus barbatus | reverse complement strand
ATCTATTGCGACAACAACAGCGCTATGTGCATCACGAAGAATCCGGTTCACCATTCTAGAACCAAGCACATAGATATTCGACATCACTTCATACGTGATCATGTCGAGAAGAAGGATGTCCGCGTGGACTACATCAGAACTGAAGATCAATTGGCTGACATCTTCACCAAGCCACTACCAGAAGCACGATTCAAGGAGTTGTGCATCAAACTCGGTCTTCTAGAGATTGATGCGAGCCCAAGTGTTGAGGAAGAATGAGTCCCAGCTCTCATTCTGTTCTTGATCTTCAGGAGGATGCTGATTACGACTAAGTCCAAGCTCTTAGTTGTTTTCATTTAAGTGATATCTCAAGCCCACTGATGGCTCCTACTGGCGGAACTTATCCCTTAATTGTCTAAGGAAATGAGTCTCAGCTCTCATTCCGAAGTTGCCAGCACAAACCATCAGTTGAAGCGAAATTGGGTCCCAGCTCCCAATTTCAAGCGATGATGAGAAGTGGATTTCTTGAAGAGAAGTTGACGCGGAATAAAATTGAGTCCAAGCTCTCAATTTTCTAATCCTTCGAGTTGTCAGCAGACAACTGGCGAATTTCCTACGACTGATATAATTGAGTCCCAGCTCTCAATTTATCAAAGTACTCAAGTGCCAGTCGTAAGTACCAGTTGTCAACTGGTAAGGAGGCCATGCTGACAGGGGGAAGTGTTCAACTGGCATATCCTGCTGATTACCAGTTATACTACTGATGACCAGTTGAGTCCCAGCTCTCAACTGACGATCTCTTGTAGTCCAAGAGTCGTGCCAGCTGTCACAGGAATGGCGGGATTGTTCAAATCCTATGGCGTGTGCATATCTCAGAATTTAATGCGGCATTTAATGCCACATTTAATGCGCACAGTAACTGCGCGGTCAAAAGCACATTTGCGACCAATCCGAGCGTGCCATGTCAGCTCCACGCTCCATCTCACGTCAGCACGACTGCCCACGTCGTTACAGGGAACCGGGCCTGCTGATGACCGTCGATCCTTACTTGCTGAGACTTCATCTCGATCGTCTAATCCTGCATGGCCCTTCGTATAAATACCCAATCTCCTTCATTGGGTTAATCTTTACGATCCCTAACATTTTCAGAACCCTAAATCTGTTCAACTTCTTTCAAATTCCTTTGCTATTTTCTGAAGTCATGGCGTCTTCTTCTCAACCTCCAGCTGATAACCCTCCATCTACATCTACATCATCCTCGTCTGGTTCACCAGACCTACCAGTCGCTGAAGCTCATATGCCTACGTATACTGGCATAGTGAAGATCGAAGATATCGATTACTCCTATCCGTTCGCCCGACTGGTTCAGTTGAACAGGCCGGCGACCAGGCGACAACTCTCTAACGCGCAGATTAGGACTGCACAGGTTCAGAAGGAGAAGATTCTGAACGCAAAGCTAGCCCTAAAGCATCATGGGCCGGAGCTGATGGAGATGATTGACCGCGAACAGCTCCACCAGTACTTGACGGCGACGCCCACGACCTTCCACCCGTACATGGTTGCAGAGTTCTACGCACGAGCGGTGATCGCTGACGGCAGAAAATCATTCACCACTTCTGTCTTCGGCCACCTGATCACCGTCAGCGCCGAATACCTCGCCGAGTTGTTTGGGCTGAGGAATGAAGGTATAGAGATAGTCTCATATTATCAGAATGATGTAGACGAGTTTCGAAGGAGATGGGCGCAGTGGAAGAAGGATGGGGTGACGGAGTTCCAGACTGGGATGAGGAAATCCGAAATGGACGAGTTTTGGCAGATGGTGTGCGACATCGTTGTTCGCATGTTGCAGTGTGAAGTCGGCTCCTACGCTGAGCTGAGCCTGCGCAAGTTTTCTGTGATGTGCGCACTAGTCGACGGAGTTGAAGGCAACTGGGCTGAATTCTTCTTCAGCCGGTTGCTGGAAAATGTAGACAGGAACATCACTGTTCCGACTGACGGCAGGTTTGCTCACGCCGTATCCTTCGGGCTAAGGATCAGCCACATCCTAGAGATGGAAATGGGTGATGGCGTGGATCAGGGGGAACAGCTGGTTGGTTCAGATTTCATTCCAGCCACAAAGGAGAAGGAGAAGCTGCCTCGCCCTGACTACAAGAAGCCGCGTAGGCTAAAAGGGAAGTCAGCAGTGGACCCTGCTGAGGTTGTCTCTGAGGAGGAAGAAGAGGACAAGGGGGAGCAAGTGCTAGTTATGGCTCTCCCGCTGATAGAAGAGGCCAAGGCCAAGCTGAAGCGAAAGCTGGAGACTGAGGCTCTGTTCGACAGAATGGAGGATGCGGTGGCTGAGGCTACAGGCGTACATCCTCGTGACGTACGACTTTTACAGGTCACCAAGCCCACCTCTCGCAAGAAGCCAAAGACCTCTCAGCACCAGCAGCCCCCGTCAGCCGTGGCATATGATCCTGAGTCTGGGAAGATCTCCATCCCAGTTAAGAAGAACATACTGGGGCTGACTGAAGAGGAGACGCTGGAGAAGATGACTCGTAAGCGTAAGAGGGTTATGACCCAGGCTCAGCGGGTGGTGGAAGAGGCGAAGAAAGAGAGAAGTGCCTCCATTGTGAGGAAGAAGCAGGCCAAGTCAAGGCTCCGAGCTCTGCTGGCGAAGCAGAAGAGAGAGGCGGAGTTGGCGGCCAGGGATGAGAGGTTTGCCAAGATCAAGGCAGAGACAGAGGCCAGGCGCCAGGCAGAGCTGGCAGAACAGATGAGTCTGGCGGCCAAGGGCAAAGGAAAGGCGCTCGAAATCTCAAGTGCCGACCGCCCAGCACCAGCACCACCAGGCGAGCTCCTACCTGAAGAAACCTTTGAACGCCTGCTGGTGATGGGTGCTGACGAAGACATTGTGTCTATCGTGGACCAGTACCAGGAGGAAGAGGAAGCTACTGATGTCCCTCCACCCGTGCAAGGGAGTGGTGGAGGTGACGACGTCCCACTGGCTGCGCAAGGGGAAGCCAGTGGAGGAGCTGCGAAAGGCCCGCTGGCTGCGCAAGGGGAAGCCAGTGGAGGCGAGGAAGTACGGGCGACCACCCCGGTAAAACTGGCGGACTCCTCTGACACTTCTCAGTCAGAGGAACAGGAGCGAGTGGTGGAGGAAGAGCATGCCACTGAGATGGAAGTGGACACTGGTGGCGAGGCTACTGGAAAGGCTCCTGTTATCATCCTTGCCGATGAAGAAGATGACGAGCAGCCACCAGTAGTCCAGCGCTCTACCATACAGAGGATGGAGCCCAAAGACCTATTTCCACATTTCGAAGCTGAGGCTCAAGCTTCTGCTAGTCGCCCCCGATCTTCAGATGCATCGACATCAACATCCGGGCGACCAGCGGCATCCTCGTCGACACCAGCACGGACTGAGCGCCGCGAAAGATGGCCCTACCTAATCAGCATTCACTATTACCATCAGCAGGAGGAGGAGGACTTTCAGGCCCAGATCAGAGGGGTGCACCGGTGGGAGCGTCGCGGGGAGATGGCATTCCAACATTCCAGGGTGCCAGATTATTCTATCTTTAACATAATCCCGACCAGCGGCCTCCCCCACCAGTCGGTTTACGCCTCAAGGATCTATGACTGGTGCCTGCCCTTGCAGCCGGTGGAATACTACAACTCGACGTTGTACGAGTATGCGTAGAACATCACGGTAGAGGTGGAGAGTGCCGTTGATGATGAGATGATTGCAGACTTCCGCTACCTCTGGAACGTGAGTCAGGAGCAGTTTCGGGAGCTCCGGCGCTGGAAGATCTTCGACCGGTGCGAGCGCAAACTGACAGTGGAGAAGCGCTCGGTGCTCTATGCCCGGCTAGGGCTTGGCTACTGGAGGACGGAGGAGGAGTGGGCTCACGCATTTATGGACACTGATGCTGAGGACCCCCAGCAGCTGTCGGTCAGGCGAATCAAGCGCCGCATGGAAAAGATTGCTGACTACCACAGGCTGACTGGTAGCTCCGGCCTTCCCCGACC
This sequence comes from Plectranthus barbatus, assembly GCA_026898455.1. Classification (NCBI taxonomy): domain Eukaryota; kingdom Viridiplantae; phylum Streptophyta; class Magnoliopsida; order Lamiales; family Lamiaceae; genus Plectranthus; species Plectranthus barbatus. Next base: position 16,644 of record JAPKLW010005524.1, on the reverse strand, counting down.
GAAGAAAATCAAAGTACCTTTCCTCCAGTTCCACCGTTCCGGCCGCGGCTACCAGATGATATACGCGCTCAGACGCATCAGAATTCTGGTTGATCTTCCGAGGATCCTTCCTTATCATGCCATTCTGTTCGACATGGCTGCCAGCGAGCTGCTGGTAGACCATCCAATGGAGGAGGATCCCTCTCGAGGTTGGTGGCTGACCACTGCCGTCGCTGCGGTTCCCATTGTCGTTGCTCTTGATCACATCGACTGGCAAGTGGTGGAGGTCGAAGCACCAACCGTCTCCGAACAAGTCCAGCAAGTACCAGCTGACGTACTGATGGAAGAGTCAGCAGCCGCCGCAGCAGTACAAGCAGAAGAATCAGCAGCCGCTGCAGAGCCAGTGGGAGAGGGGCCAAATGAAGCTGACACTACGATGGCTGAGCCTACCTCTGAAGTGCCTTCTACCTCGCTGGAGCTGTCAGCAGAGCCTCTCTCAGAGCTCCATCCTCCTGCGCAACTCATTGCTTTAATTGATGCCAGGATGGATCAACGCCTTTCCTCCTTCCGAGCTAATATGCGACAAGAAATGGAGTCCTTTACCTCTGGCGTAACCTCCTTTTTGGCGCGGATCCAAGAGGGGGAAAGAGCGCGAGCACTCGCCGAAGAAGAAAGAGCTCGACTTGCTGCTGAGGAAAGGAGATTAGCTGCTGAGGACCGCCGCATTGCCGCTGAAGTGCAAATGAAGAGAGATCAAGACATGGCAGCACTTACTGAGATCCTGAGGTCCTTAACCAGCAGAACTCAATCACCAGGATCATCTACTCAGCCATAGTCTTGTTTCTTTATTTTGTTGCAAGTATTTGTACCAGCTAGACTAGTCAGTTTTCCTTCCTGTACTTGTAATGATACATCATTCATGGAATGATTGCTGACAAGTTGATGACAATCACTCATTGTCCAACATTGTCTAGGTATTGACTTACCTGCTGAACTTACACTTCCAGTGTAATCAGCACCAGCACTCGTATCACACACTTTAAATCTTTTTGCTCTGATCTCAATTTTTCATATTTTAAACGAGCAATATCTCTCCTGGTTTGAGGGGGAAGATTTTAGTTTAGAGCTGATGTGAGGAAGTGGTTTCATGGGTTTAGATCTGATAGACTTATTTGTAAAACCCTGAAATAATCTGTAACTTTCCTCATCAGCTGAGTGCTCGCTGGTTAGGCTTTGATCGCACCAAAAAGGGGGAAATTGTTGGGAAATTTGGCTAAGTTTCCTTTCCCCAGTAGCTACTTGTTTAGATTCTAGTTTTGGTGTTTTGGTGGATCAAATCCTAAGTCCTACCAGCGTCAGTTGTCTCTAGATAGCTCTAGTTCTCAAATGTAAAGTCCTGTTTAGGTCTTTTGAGTTGTAAGTCGCAGCTGATCAAGACTCATGCTGGCTACTGTTCACCAGCATGAGATGTACTTACCAGTTGAGAAAAGTCTCACCAGCAAGCGACTGACAAGACTCGTGCTGACACTGTTCATCAGCATGAGAAAAGAGCTAATGACTGGCACTGTTCACCAGTTGGGAAGGTTTTCATCAGCAGGCGGCTGACAAATCCTACCAGCAGAATACGTGTTCTCACTGACACTATTCACCAGCGGTGAAGCCACCAGTCATGGGAGATTCCAAGAGTTAACATCAGACATATTGGTAGACTTAGATTGTGCCAGCGCAAAGTCACCAGCAGAGACTGCCAGCACAAGATCACCAGTATGTTCTACCAGTCGGATGTTACCAGCAGAATTCAAGATCCGCTCTCCCAGAGTCTTAGAGACAAAAAGAAGATTCGTCTGAGGAATAAACTGACAAAGTATGATTTTGAGGGAGGATACCTTAAAGTCTATCAGTTCAAGACACCAGTTCCGATTCCTCGTACTGACGAATAGTGCCGTTCTGACATAAAGAGATCAATGTCAGATAAAGTGGACAAAAGCATGGCGCTTTCCGGAAATTCCTACCTGCCACAGTCAGAAGGACATGCGAGGACAGAGACTTTTTCCGGATGTGTCCAAACGGCTAGAAGATTTGAATGGGATCCCGCGTCTATAAATACCTGGGATCCATCAACATTCAATACTCTTCTCGCCATACTCACCTACCGAAAGTCTGAAACTTTATTGCAAGCAAGCAAAACTTTCGAGGCTTTTCTTAAAGCTTTTCCGTGTGTTGATTTAATCAAACACGAGACTTCAAGCTTCCAGCTTGTAAGTTACAGATCTCGTTGGTGTTCTTTCTCTTCCGAGGAAGTTCACAGCAGCTCTTGTGCCAGCCAGCACCTGAGTTATTACGGGCTTTTGCCGTATTTGAGAGTCACGTTCTTGGGAGAACTAAACACCCACGCAGTCAGCTAAGGAGGTTGAAGTGACGTGCTCGCACTCCAACAGCTGAGAAGAGAGTTGAAGAAGGAATCAAGTCCGGGAGCGGTTGATCTAGCGAAGTGGTGGTCAAGGGTCGCACAAGCTAGAGATAGATCGTAGGAATCTTGTACCTGCTTACTCTAGTGAATTTCCAGTGCTACGACTGGAGAGTGGACGTAGATCAGTTGATCGATCCACTATAAATCCTTTGTCTTTTATCAGTTTTCTGCATTTCATATTGATTTAAAACCCAGCACCCAAGTGCTGGTGTATATCTAAAAACTGATATAACTGTGCAAACAAGGCTAAAAATATTCTAAGTCTTGAGCTACCAGCTGACGAGTCAGTCGCTAGTCAGCTGAGTACTCAGAGTGCCAGTTGACTTACCAGCTGACAAGGTCCCAGTCAACTGAGTAACCAGCAGAGCGCAAGAAACGATTTAACACATTTTCTGCTGCCAAGTTATACCCTGATAATCCGGGACCAACAGATACCGTCTACGGCACTTGATGCACCTGCATCCACGACGCGCCCTAGGATACGCCCTACACCGAGCACGCCCGTAGCAGCGTATGCATCACCCCAACATGGATTACAGTAGGGAGGAGCATATGATCCCTACGCATGGTGCGACTTTTCCACCACTTCAGTTCATTATCCACCACAGCAGCAGGACCCGACCTTGCCATATGGGTGTCAGGATACACCTATACCACCAGTTCAGCAGCCACAGCAGGATTTGGGAGGGCCTAACGAGGCCAACCAGGTACATGACTATGGTTTGGACAGCGCCGAGATGTGGCCGAGGCAGACCACTTGCGGATATGAGGATATGTTCGGAGGTCATGGGATTGCTTATGGTCAGGGGACGAGACAGGCACCTATTTGTCTATCCAGTGATACCGAGAGCAGTCGAGGGAGGAGGATTGCAGCTCGAGATAGGGGTAAGAGGCCGATGAAGAGGGAGGATAACGCTGAGGAGGAGGATCCATCTGAGGGATCCGTGTGAGAATGGCATAAGTTTATTGCTAGTTGTTTTATTGGGATTTGAACATTTCATTATTGTTGTTTGCACTCTATTTATGATCGTATTTGGGACAGAGACTGAAATTTAATTGTTGCTGAACTTTACCCTTTGATGGAACTTATTTTTAGTTGTATCGGATTGTGACGAGTGAGAATGATTGTAGTATTTAATGGTTATTGTATGGAATCATTTGGATTTGAAATGTGGTATTGATCGTTTACAAGCTTTGAGTGAGTAATGAATGAATGGTATGATCCAGGATATTATGAGCATATTTATGTGAGGATGCTATGAAATTGATAAATAAGTGTTGTTTTGCAGTAAAGATAATGGAATTCATCGATCAAGGTCGAGGAAGAGGTAGAGGCTGAGGTAGAGGCCGAGGCAGGGGAAGAGGTAGAGGCCAGAGAGGCCGAGGTCGTGGAAGAGCTATTCCACAACCTGTATATGAAGAACCACTCTGGGAAGAAGATCCCATTTACCAGGTACATGATGATATTGAAATCTTATCTGATGAAGAGAGTGATGCGGGGCAGCAAGGACATAATCCGCCACCCCACGGAAATGTACAAGAAATTCCATCTGTTATGTGGGTGGAAACATTCAGGAAGCAGCACCCACCAACTTTTGATGGAACAGGAGGACCTTCAGCTGCAGAGGATTGGATAAGAGAGCTTGAGAAGATATTCAAGCATATGAGATGCTCGGAAGATGAGAAAATAAATTGCATGTCTTATCAGCTCAAAGGAAAGGCAGATAGGTGCTTGGAGACCTATGCCAAGTCTATTGCTCCAGCACAGAGGGACAACATCAGCTGGGAGAGATTCAAAGAAGCGTTCTTTGAAAAATATGTTCCGAGGCAGTACCAAAAGGAAAGAGCGGTGGAGTTTTTCCTGTTTGAGCAAGGGAAATTAACAGTGGAAGAGTATGACACCAAATTTGGAGAGCTACTCCAGATGACGCCACACTTGGCAGACACACCGCAGAAAATGGCTGACAAATTTAGAGATGGTCTGTGTGAAGAGATTCGCACACAGCTGGCAACCATGAAAGGGTTGAGTTACCAGGAGCTATTGGGTCACGCTTTGGACATAGAAGCGTCCAAAAATATGAAGAAGATGCCAGAGTGGGGAGCGCAGGAGGCGCAGGCTTCAGGTTCGAATCAGAAGGGGAAATTCGAGGAGCCGCCAAGGCAATTCGTACAGGGTCAGGGCAATCAGAAGCGCTATGACCAAGGCAGACCACAAAATTTTCAAAGGAGGCTAGACCATCAGAACTTTCAAAGGTTCAACCCTCATCAGGCTCAGAGGCGGGATCAGGCAGGACCACAGAACTGCCAGAGGTGTGGCAGAAGACATGTTGGGAACTGCCAAGGAAATGCCGGCAGATGCTTCAACTGCGGAGGGCAAGGTCATTATGCAAATAGCTGCCCTACACCGCCAGCACAGGGAGGCAACCGGCAGAACTTTCAGAGGCCGGCAAACCAACATTTGAGGGCTATCAGAGGACACCGCCAGCCGTGGAGAGGAAATGCTGGAAACAGAGGAGGTGGAAGGCAAGAAAATCATGCGCCACCTAGGAACCAAGAGGGAAACCAGCAGGGCGGAGACGGACAGCAAAGGAGAGCCCGGGCCTATGCATTGGACATAAATCAGGTTGATGGAAACCTGGCAGGTATGGGATGCATAAATGATATAACTGTTATGGTATTATTTGATACGGGAGCATCGCATACATTCATTTCATCCGCATGTGTTGAGGCATTAGGACTTAAAGTAGAAAAGAATAGTCAGGACTTGAACGTAGTAATACCTTGAGGAGAAACAACTATTTCTACTTTAGTGTGCCGAGACTTGAGAATCAAGATGAACGAGAATGAAATTCTTGTGACAGAGCTGAATGTTTTAGATATTCACGATGTAGACGTAATCCTAGGAATGGATTGGCTGTCGGAGAATAAGGCGACAATCTTGTGTCGCGAGAGAAAAGTTATCGTTCCTCAACAAGGGAATGAAGAAGCATTTGTACATGGATTTAAGAGAAGACAGAGGGTACCTGTAATCTCTGCAATTCAGGCAACGAAGTTGTTGCAAAAGACCGGGAACCAAGCTTTTCTCGTATACTTAGAGGGAGAAGAAAAACCAGAATTGACGGTACAAGATGTCTCAATAGTGGGAATTTGAGGACGTGTTTCCAAAGGAATTATTAGGATTGCCGCTAGACAGGCAAGTGGAGTTCACTATTGATCTAGAACCGGGTGCAGCACCAATTTCTAAAGCGCCGTACCGCATGGCCCCGAAGGAATTACAAGAACTGAAAGTCCAGTTGCAAGAGCTTTTGGATATGGGTTATATCAGGCCAAGCGTGTCACCATGGGGTGCACCGGTTCTGTTCGTTAAGAAGAAGGATGGATCAATGCGAATGTGCATTGACTACAGAGAGCTGAATAAATTAACGCTGAAGAATAAATACCCATTACCGAGAATCGATGATCTATTCGATCGGCTCATGGGATCTAAGGTGTTTTCTAAGATCGATCTCCGATCAGGGTACCACCAGTTGAAGATTCGGAAGGAGGACATCCCGAAAACAGCGTTCAGAACGAGATACGGTCACTACGAGTTTGTAGTAATGCCGTTTGGACTTACGAATGCTCCTGTAGTGTTCATGGATCTGATGAACCGAGTATTCCATCCGTATCTGGACAACTTCGTGTTGGTGTTCATAGATGATATTCTAATATACTCAAAGAGTGAAACTGAGCACGAGCAGCATCTGAGAGTAGTCTTGCAGACTTAGAGGGATGAGACGTTGTGTGCCAAATTCAGTAAGTGTGAATTCTGGCTGAGAGAAGTGACATTCTTGGGTCACATCGTGTCGGCAGATGGAATTAAGGTAGGCCCAGCCAAGATTCAAACGGTGATGGACTGGAAATCGCCGACTACACCAAACGAGATTCGTAGTTTTCTGGGCTTAGCAGGCTATTACAGAAGATTCATCAAAGGCTTCTCAAAGATTGCAAAATCGATGACCCAGTTACTACAAAAGAATGTGAAGTTTGAATGTTCAGAGGAATGTGAAAAGAGCTTCCAGAAGTTAAAGCAGTTGCTAACAACTGCGCCAGTATTAGCAGTGCCGGAGCCAGATAAGAATTTCGAAGTATACACTGATGCTTCGAAAAATGGATTGGGTTGTGTGTTAATGCAAGAAGGAAAGGTGATAGCATATGCGTCAAGGCAGTTAAGACCGCACGAGGTGAATTATCCAACTCATGATTTGGAGTTAGCAGCCGTAATCCACGCGTTAAAGATTTGGAGACACTATCTCTATGGAGTGAAGTGCGCCATATTCACGGATCACAAAAGTTTGAAGTATTTCTTCGAACAAAAGAATTTGAATATGAGGCAAAGGAGATGGTTGGAAATCGTGAATGATTACGATCTGACGATTAATTATCACCCAGGAAAAGCTAATTCAGTAGCAGATGCCTTGAGCAGGAAGGGAGAAGCTCAGTTAGGCTGTATGCTTACAAGGAAGAACAGTTTGATCAGGGAGTTTGAGAAGATGAGCCTGGAAGTAAAATCGCCTTCGGAGAGGAAGGAATGCGATTTAGCAGCTTTGATAGTAGTGTCGGATTTGAGGGAGAGAATTGTAGAGGCACAGAAGGGAGACGCAGAGATTGAGAAGCTGCGTCAGAAGCTGAGAGTTAAGACAGTGGGGGAGTATCGGGAAGCAGATGACAGTGCACTGTTGTTCAGGGATCGAATTCTAGTGCCGAACAGCGAAGAACTAAGGAATAAGATATTGAGTGAGGCACATGATACGCCGTATACCGCTCATCGAGGAAGTACTAAGATGTACCAAGATCTGAAAACTAAATACTGGTGGGATGGTATGAAGAAGGATGTAGCCTTATATGTGGAGAGATGTTTCATATGTCAGCAAGTTAAGGCATTACATCAACGGCCGTATGGGAAGTTACAGCCGTTAGACATTCCTGAATGGAAGTGGGAACATATCACTATGGACTTCGTAACGGGGTTACCGAGGTCACAGAAAGGAAATATGGTAATATGGGTTATTGTGGATCTTCTAACGAAGAGTGCTCATTTCTTACCAATTAAGGTAAACTACGGATCAGATAAGCTAGCATAGATTTATGTCCGAGAGATAGTCAAACTGCACGGAGTGCCGAAATCTATCACGTCTGACAGAGATGCAAAGTTTACATTTCAATTCTGGATGAGTTTACAACAGGAATTGGGGACCCGCCTGAATTTCAGCACGGCGTTTCACCCTCAATCAGACGGACAATCTCTGAGAACCATCCAAACTCTCGAGGATATGCTGAGAATAGTGGTGTTAGACCGAGGAAGCAGTTGGGAGCCGATTTTGCCTTTGATTGAGTTCGCATATAAAAATAATTATCAGGCAACAATCGGAATGGCTCCTTATGAAGCCTTGTATGGGAGAAAGTGTCATTCCCCTCTATACTGGGATGAGGTAAGAGAACGAAAGATTGTCGGACCGGACGCAGTGTGTGAGATGATTGGGATAGTCCGACAGATCAGAGAGAGAATTAAGGAAGCGCAGAGTAGGCAGAAGTCATATGCCGACTCGAGGAGGGCAGAATTATGATTTGAACTTGGGGATAAAGTTTTCCTCAAAGTATCACCCTCTAAGGGAATCGTACGCTTCGGGGTTAAAGGGAAGCTGAGACCGCGTTTTGTTGGACCTTATGAGATACTAGAACGCATTGGTCCAGTGGCTTATAGGTTGGCATTACCTCTGAATATGGGTAATATTCACAACGTATTCCATGTGTCTCAGCTGAGGAAATATATATACGATCATAGACATGTGATACGACAAGAAGAAGTGGTTTTGAGTTCAGACCTACGTTATGAGGAGCAGCCGAAGGCTATATTAGACCGGAAGATGCAAGAGCTCCGGAATAAGTCAATTCCGCTGGTAAAGGTGCTTTGGAGCCATCATGGGCATGAAGAAGCGACCTGGGAGCTGGAAGAAAAGATGAGAGAGAAATACCCCGATCTGTTCGAAGTTTTGTAATTTTCGGGACGAAAATTTTATAAGGATGAGGGGATGTAATACCCCGTGTATTAATTTGAAAGTTGTATCGTTTACTCGAAATGAATAAAGCAAGAACTTCTCGAATTGCTTTAAACATTTGAAGTTATTTCATGGAAAAATTATCAAGAATTTAGATGGGATATCATATTTGGAAATAATATGATGTGAGTATGAATTATGGTATTGGATGGATGGATGAGTATGGGTATGTATTTTATTACACATAATTATGTGTATAATTGTGAATAATAGAGGTGGATATGTACATTTATACATTATTATAATTGAGAAAATGGAGGAGTATAACATACATATATACATACAGCTTATATTATATTCTGGACACCTTATATGATAAGAGTAGAAAGAGAAAGTAGCAAAGAACACCCCACCCAAACCCCTATTCCCGTCGACTTTCCGGCGATATTCCGGCCAGCATCGACACCCATTTGACAAGCCACCACCGCCATCTTGTAGCTCTCAGTCCCGGCTTCAACTCGAGAAAAGGTGGCCACCGTGAAGTGAAGCGTAGTCGGAGAAAACCTAGAGAGAAGGTAAGGTGGTCGAGTGAGTGAAATTTCGGGTTTAATTATTGAGTCTTGCTTAATCGAGCTCGAAACCATGTTTTAACATTTTAGGCGTATTCCCCATCGAGCGAGGAGCATTCGGAAGGTTTGGAACGCAAGTTTCACCGTCAGAAATCGTCGCCGCCGTCGTTCAAAAGATTTTCCGGTAAGCCTCTCTTCAACCTCCATTTTCGGGTTTAAATTGGTGTTTTGAGGGTAGAATCATGTTCCTTGTAGTCTAGGGAGTCGAAATATGTAATTGCATGTGTCATCAGCCGGCAAAATCTCAAGATATGGCGATTTGCAGGTTCAGCTCTGGCGAACCCGTGAGGAAGACGACCTCTGTCAGTCGACACATGGTGTGTCGATCGACAGGGTGGTCGATCGAGGGAAAGAAGTCGAACGCCTGTGTCGGTCGACACAAGGGCGAGTCGACTAACATGTCGACACATTGGTGTCGATCGACATAAGGGTATGTCGATCGACACAAGGCCGTCGACATGGAAGTCGACAGATAGCATATCGACCGACACAAACCGTGTCAATCGATAGGAGCAATCGACATAGCCATGTCGACCAATTTATATCGACCGATTTGAACTTGTGTCGACCAGGGCTGTGTCGACCGACACAGATCCCTGTCGGTCGACACAGAGGCTTGAAGGGTGATGAGATGTTGTTCAATCCTAGTTCTTTCGAGTCCTATTTATTTACAATTAAGATATATTGTCCTAGATATATTGTACTGACTCGAGAAACCTATTTGATTGTAGGAATTTGAAAGCAAGGATTGTTTGAGCTCATTCTAGCAGAAAGCATCTAAACCAAAAGCCGAGAACGAGGTGGGAAACTATTTCAGTAAAAACTCAAAATGTGTATTCCTATTTTCAAAATGTGTTATAAAATGCTTTGATTTGAAACAAGACTGCTATGCATTATTTTTGTGCTATTATATCTGTCCTATGTCGTTTCCCATCGACAAGAGAGAATAACAAATGAGTTTGGAACCAGGTTTTCATAACTGAGCTAGAACTCATTCAGTAGTATGGAGTAGCGACTCCATATGATTGGGATTTTGGAAGATATAAGGGGAATTTGTTATATGTGGATGTGGAGATTATGAATACGGAGTTTGTGAATGATGAATATTAAACGATCGGGTCTCAAAAAGGATTGCTGAGACTAGTGCACTTAGATGACAGTAGGTTGAGTGTGTTTACATTCCTAACTGATCATCGTAACTTGGAAGCCGGCCAACTTCCAGTTACAACATCGAAACAGATATAATAACATAAAAAAGCACGTGCGTGAAAATAAAATGATTTAGATAGCATGAATCTTTTCAACAAAACCCCATGTCTATCTGTGTGAGTTGCATAGCATGTTTCCTATATAAATGTATGATTTCGGGCATGTTTCTCATTGGGTACGAAAGTACTCAGCCCCTTGCGTTATTTCTAAAACGTGCAGGTTAAGCAGCATGGATGGGAGTAGCGGGGTGTAAGCAGGCGAAATAAAGTGGTTTTGAAGGATTAAGAGATCCTGTGACATATATCTCCATATATATATCACCATCACGCTACACACATTGCTGCACCGCTCTCTGATAAATTCCTTCCCTTTTAAAGTGTTAAACAATCGATTTTGTGAAAATGACTCGAAGTACTAATTTCTTTTGCCTTATTAATCTTTTATTTGAATACTTAAGTCTTCCGCTTGTTTATTCTTGAAATGTGTTTGATAAAACCTGAAACATCAATGTAACGTGGTCCCAAATTGGGAAGGTCAGTTGGGGGCGTTACAGTATAGGGTTATTAGTAGAAATAGTGTAAATGGGAAGGATGCAAATGAAAAAAAAAATTAGAGTATTGACGATTATTCCACATCAGTATTGACGATTATAGATGACCAAATATTGATCGCCATTTATGCAGCTACTACAAATGCTCCCACTACTCAGACGAACCTCCACCTCCTTGTTTCTCTCGCTACCCTCCTCATCTCCGATCCCAATTTCTCTCTCTAAGCTCGCCACCATGGATTCTTGCTTACCCAGCAACTCGGGCCTTTCTGGGAGACTCGTAGTCTTGGCCCAACAATTGCGCCTCTACAAACTGCCGCCGCCATCGGATGATGATGAAGAGGAGGAGCAGAGGATTGAGGAGAGTGAGGGGAAAGTGGTGGCGCAAGTGGGCTTTCAGGAGTCCGCAACTTCGGGGGCGCAAATACTGTTGGAAAACTTAAATCATCAAGAGTACCTGTCGTTCAACATTCGTAGAACCATATTTATTTCTTTGGAAATTGAGGGATGAACCAATTTACTAGATATTAATTGTAGTAGTTAAGGAGACAAGTATTATGTTATAAATAGCTGTAACAAATCAAATGAATCAAGAAAAAGAGAGTGAAACAAATTTCCTGTTTGCATTTTATTTTCAATAATCTGGCATCAGAGCCAGCGAAATAGAAGGGAGAGGGGGAGAGTCGACCTGTAAACAAAAACGGATAGAGAGTGTTGTGTGAAGTTGAGTGTAAACACTTGTGAGAGATGGCAGGTCTAACTAATGGTATTCCATTGCCCAAATTGACAAAGGGTGTCAATTATGATTCATGGAGAGTGCAAATGAAGGCACTATTAGGCTCCCAAGATAACTGGGACGTGGTGGCAGAAGGGTACGACGAACCGGAGAATACCAATGGGTATACAAATGCCCAACTGAATGCTCTAAAGGCAGCTCGAGCAAAAGACAAGGGGGCTCTGTACTTGCTATACCGAGCTGTCGATGAGTCTGGCTTTGAGAAGATTTCCAATGCCAAGACTTCAAAAGAGGCGTGGGACATACTCGAGAGAACAAACAAAGGAGACGAACGTGTGAAGCAAGTGCGGCTTCAAACCCTGTGAGGTGAATTTGAAAGCATACAGATGAAGGAATCGGAGAATGTATCAGAATTTATCACTCGAGTGGAGGTGGTGGTAAATAAACTGAATCAGAATGGCGAGAATCATTCAACGAACCGAGTCGTTGAAAAAATCCTAAGATCACTAACAGATGACTTCGAAAACATCGTATGTGCAATTGAGGAGTCCAAGGATCTGTCAACACTCACCATCGAGGAGCTTGGAGGATCTTTGGAGGCATATGAACAAAGAAGGAAGAAAACGAAAGGGGAATGTCTGGAACAAGCTCTCCATACAAAGGCAACCATCAAGGATGAAAAAGTTCTCTATACTCAAAATAATAGAGGGCAAGGAAGAGGCATGGGTAATGGAGGAAGAGGAAGACGAGCGCATGGAAATGAACAAAACTGGCGAGGTCGAGGTCGAGGTCGCATGCAGGGGAGAGGAGGTCGAACAAACACAAATAGCATCATTGAATGCTATAACTGTGGGAAGTCTGGACATATCGCTAAAGAGTGTTACTCAATAAAATGCTACGCCTGTGGAAATTTGGGTCACATCTCAAAGGACTGCAGATCTGGGAAAAGGAAGGAGGAGCCAGTCAATCTTCTTACCAAAGATGAGGATGAAGGATTGCTGATGATGACCAGCATTCCAGAGATCGAGATCAAATTGAACTGCTCCGGAAAAAGTGTTTGGTACCTTGATACTGGTGTAAGTAACCACATGTGTGGTGACAAACACCTTTTCAAGATACTTAAGAATGAAGAATTAGGATTTGTCTCTTTTTGGGACGCCTCAAAAGTTGCAGTCAAGGGTCGAGGAACAATATATTTTCAGCGAAGAGATGAGCGAGTTGGAGAAATCAGAGACGTATACTACGTGCCTGATCTCAAAAGTAACATATTAAGTATGGGACAACTAATGGAGAAAGGATACTCTGTGATGATGAAAGATCGAGAAATGGAGCTGAAGGACAAATTTGGAAGGCTTGTGGCTCGAGTAGAAATGAAGAAGAATCGCATGTATAAACTCGAGCTGAAGATTCTTCAAGACAAGTGCTTGCAGCTCGATGTGAAGGATGAAGCCATGAAATGGCATTATCGGTTCGGTCATCTTCACTTCGGTGGGTTGACTAAACTGGCAGAAAAGGAGATGGTGGTCGGACTACCCAAAATGGAGTTCGAAAAAAGGTTTTGTGAAGAGTGCGTAATCGGAAAACAGGTGAGGAGCCCTTTCCCCAGAATTTCAGAGTACCGAGCAAGTGAGCAACTCGGACTAATTCATACCGATCTGTGTGGACCAATAACTCCAGAATCGTTCAGCGATAAGAGATACTTTATCTCTTTCATTGATGATTATTCAAGAAAAACATGGGTTTATTTCTTGAAGGAAAAATCTGAGGTCTTCGAAACATTCAAGAGATTCAGAGTAATGGTAGAAAAGGAGTCAAGCAAGGTGATCTAAGGAGTTCGATCCGACAGAGGATGTGAATATACCTCTAAGGAGTTCAACAAATATTGCGAGGAACATGGGATCAGACGGTTTCTAACAGCACCATACTCTCCGCAGCAAAACGGGGTGGCAGAAAGAAAAATCGAACCACTCTTGACATGGTTCGATCTATGCTGAAAGGAAAGAATATGCCGAAGGAGTTCTGGGCCGAAGCAGTTCGATGCGCAGTGTATGTTCAAAATAGATGTCCACATACAAAGCTTGGGGAAAAAACACCTCTGGAAGTTTGGTGTGGTAAGAAACCGAATGTTTCTCATCTAAAGGTGTTCGGTAGTATTGCCTATGGGCAA
>JAPKLW010005523.1:4844-20637 GCA_026898455.1 Plectranthus barbatus | reverse complement strand
TACAAGTCCTCTTTTGGAAGTACAAAACATACAAAAGAATGGATTACATGAACTTACTAATCAAATCAAGAAAGAAAAAAAATGACTATCACACAAATACTTCAACTAAAAATGACACATAATAATAAACAAATCACAACCATCAAATCACACAAACTGAAAAATCAATTAATAGCTGAGCAAATCCTCCTAATTTGGCCAGCATTGCCAGTGAGAACTCCAATCTTTCCCATTTTGACCATGGAATCAGCAAAATCCTTCAAGAAACTCTTACTCCCTGCTGAGGTAGAATGTTTTTGGACATAATCATTAGTCACATTGTTGTTGAGAAGAGCTGAATCAGTCTGGAAAAGCCCTCTCCTTTGCTTAACAATGGTGAAATAGTCCACATCAAAATCTTGGGAGCTTCCAGGGTCCATTTGGATCAAGGACGTTGTGTCTCCAATGGAACATCTTCTCTTTAGAGCTGCCACATAGTTTGGGTCCATGCTCGGGTCTGCGTCATTCCTCCCCGTGAAGTTGTAAATCCGGGTGGTAATGCTTGAGCAGTGGGAGATCCCGATTGTGTGCCCTCCTGATAAAAATATTGTCACCACTTATATAGATTACAATCCTCTAACTTTTAGTCAAATAATAATAATAATAATAATAATCAATGCTATAAAATTCATAGTATGAGTTCATGTACCCATAGCATGACTGCAAAACTTGCTAAACTCTAGTCAGACATTCGAATAAGACCTAGCGTCTCAACAATAACTAATGGATACATTAATTTATTATTTTTATCATTTAAAATATATACATATTAAAAAATAAAACTATATAAATTTGCATTACTTTAAAAATATATATATAAAAATTGGCGTCTAACCCACCTAGTTGGCTGCCTAGGCACCGTACGACGATCCAAAATTTTTTAACAAAGTTGATTTTATGATTTCCATATCAAATAAGGCTGCATGCATGCATGGTGATTTAGGATAGAACTAGGCCGAATTTAGTATATTGTTATATATAGTGGGGGTTTTATCAATACCTGATAAGACAACAAGATCTTTCACACTCAAACCTTTTGCAGAAAAGGATGCAATCAATTGAGTGATGTTGAGAAAAGGTGGTGGAAGATTAGCTAATGCCTCATTGGAAATCGATACATTTCCATCTCTTCGTCCCAAGGGAACTGGCCATGATGGTCCATTAATCTGTGGGAGGAAATTATAAAATTTATGTTACTGTCAAATATATATATATATATAAATGTGTGTTTGATTTTGTAAAAATGAATTACTTGTGAAACTGCATCTTTAGCAACTAAAGCAAGAATATCGGCACATGACACTGTTCTAGGGCACTGTTTCTCGACTGCAGCTTTGACTGCATCAATCACTTGGAATCCTCGGAGACTTTGGTTGGGGATTGAATCCTTCTCCGCTGTGTTATTCGTCGTCGAGTTTATAAGTACCGACCCATCACAACCCTATCCATAAAATACAAACCAAGATCAAGCTTTTCACTCCATGCTATAAATTATTTTGATTTTATTAAATATATTATAAATTATGCATTTTTTTAAAATATACGTATAAGTATCAATTTTATTTCAAAAATATGCTAAGTTAACAATTTTGTTTCAAATTTATGGAATGAGCAATAAATTATTTGTTAACAATTTGATCCAAAATTATTTGTTATCTCGGATTTTTTAGTTAAAAATCTTATCCAATGTTTTTCTTTCGTCAGAGAATTTTATTGTAAATTTTTTTATTAGGACTTTTTATACAGTTTTATTTTAAAATTTAATCCCAACTTAATCTCGATATATACTGACTATTAAAATAATAATAATTCTGCATGGATGTGTGTCATATAGAAAATGTGTGTAAATCAGTTATAAATTAACTCTATTCATAAATTGGGATAAAAAATTTAAATAAAAAAATTATCATATTAAAAAACCTAACTAAAAATACTTGACATTAAATTTCTAGTTATCCTCTTCTTTTGAGTATAGCAAAAGTTTTATATATATATTTGTCATATCGAATAATAATTCATCCAAAAATCAAAAGTTGAAGCACAAAAATATAAGGTGTACGTACCCTAACGAAACAATCGTGAAAATGCATTCTCAGCAGCGCCGGAGCAAGCGACGGAGCACGAGAAATAAATTTGGCAGTGGTGGTGCTGACGATGTTGTCGAGCTTAGGGCATGTCTTCTTGTAGAAACTGGTGGAGAGGCTTTGCGCAGAAGCCTTATGAAAATACAACACTAAAATGCAAAGTAAAATTGCCTTCGATATTGCCATATTTTTTATAATTCTTTCTCTTAATTTCTAAAGAATAGATGTGTGTATGTACTTCGACGTTTGAGACTCTTTATATATAGTGCTATGTTTGAAGCCAATTTTATTTAATAAACTTGATTGAAAAAACATAGGTGTTGACTTCTGAAATTTTGAATTTTTTTTTTTCATATTGATCATGTAAAATCTCTTTAATTGGTGCAAGGTTGGATGTTTGAAATTTAAACAACAAATGCAGAATTGTGCATGATTATGAATACTAGTAATCCAACCACGCCTTTACAGCAATTCATTTTATAGAAAATATTTGCTGTCGTTTTGTTGTTTTCTGCAGTTTTGACTTTGATTATAGTCTTAAAAAATGAGTTAAAAAGGATGTGATAATTAATAATTAATCATTGTCTATTATGATTGCAAATATTGACTTTGACAGTTTCTATCCGACCGAAAATTATATATCATCAATTTAATTAAGCAGTTTTTATTACTCAGTGTCTTTAGTATTTAGTTCTTTTATATTAGTTGAAAAATTGGGATTAGAAAAATTCTAGTAAAGTATAGTTGTGCAATGATTTAGAATGGTTTTTGATATTATCTTGTTGCTTTGTTGGCTGATTAAATTTCCAAATGGTTATTTAATTAAAGATATTTTTCTTAAAATTCAGTTTTTTTGATGTAATAATTCTTTGTTTTGGAATGCATATATTTAAAATATGAAAAATAAAAAGTATAACTTCTTCGTTTGAAAGTATAAACCGCCTATGTTTTTTTTATAAACTAAATTTTATTAGTGTCTATTTAGTGCCAAACAAACTCTTTAACGTTGACGAATAAGAAAACTAGAGTATGTTACAAGCATTTTTTTAAACTAAGGGTACAATAGATAAGAGATATCCCCATATAACTTGAATATATGATTAGAGTTGGTCTCCTAAGAGACGGTCTCACCATTTTTTTTATTGTGAGACGGACCTTAATACATCATTTCAATAGTTAAATACATCATTTTATTTTAAGAAATTACATTATTTGCAACAAAGAAATACATCATTTGCAATAAAGAAATACCTCATTTCAATAAATTAAATACATCATCATATTTTTTTTTCTGTGTAAACAATTACATTATTTATAACAAAGAAATACATTATTAAATTCATCTCACAATAAAAATGATGAGACCGTCTCATCCGAGAATTTGCCATATGATTAACTAGGGGTGCACTAGGGTGGAAACCACCTCTTAGATGTGAAATAAGACTTAATCTTATCCTTTTATTAACAATTTAAACGTTCCAGATTTAATTTCACACAAATGAAAAATCGATGTTAAAAAAGAAACAAAAAGTTTCATAAAAGGGTTTATTTGTAAAATTGTCTTACCGCATAACTAACCCACGATTTGGTGAGCTTAATTTTAGGGGCAATTAATGAGTAAATAAGGCATTTTTCTTAAAATCAAATCTTTTTAAAATAATTAAAACTTTTCAACAACTGCATTTACTTTTTAAAATCAAATCTTTCTAGTTTCTCTCGTCTCTCCCAAAACCATCGAAATTTTCAGAGAAAAAAAATTCTTCATCGCCGGCGAATAAAAAACCTCAAGCCCACCATTACTTTGGTAAGTTTTGTTTTTACTTCTTCAATGAATTCACGGTATTCTTCTCTAATTTTTTCAAAATGTAAATCGACTTGAAAAACCTCTTTTTTGTGTGAATTTTTTTTATCACAAAGTTTAACATTTTTTTCTGTATTCAAAACACTGAATGTACAAACTTCCACAACTTTTTGATGGTTTATTTCACTTTTTAACATTTTAATTTTTTTATTTAATTTTTTGGGGAAAAAAACGAATCATCTTATGTTGGAATCAACTGAAGACATTGCTCCGCCGACTGCAAACATTCTCCACCAAACAAGGATTAAGAGGTTAAAATCTGGATTTATTTTTTGCACATTTTTTTATTTTTATGGATTTTTTATTTCTGCATTTTGAGCCTAATTTTGTGTTATGGTTTTTGTTGAAAATTTTGATTCTTTTAGCGCTGGTTTTATAGATTTACGACCTGTAGATTAATATATAGTTTTCAAGAAAAAATAGTCAATGAAATATATGTCAATCACCCCCTGAATTGGTCAATTTTGTATAATATGTTGCTTTTGAATAGTCAATTAAGTATGTGAATGTTGTATTCAACCAAAAGTCAGTGGAATATATAGTTAATGTTTAATAAATTTCTTTGTAAAAAAATTAATTTCTGTGTACATAATTATATATTTTTGTGCATATTGCGTGACAAATTACTGCATAACTTTTATTTGATTTAAGTACTTTCATGCTGACATATAAAGTAAACATTTTATGCAAATTTACTGTCAATTCATTGCACCTATAAAATATGTTTTCAATATCAACTGTTAATGCAAAACGAAGTGCATAAGTACATTTATATTTATGCAATAATTCTCTGTTTTTAGTGCATATATACAGTATTTCATTTTATGTGTATATTATTTTATACAAGAGAAATTTAGTATTTCTGACTTTAAGTAATAAAAACATTACTTATGTGCTATTTTTATTTTCATTTTTTGTACATTCATGTTTATGATTCTGCATATTCGGTAACAGATTTAAGTACTTTCATTCAGACATAAGAAATAAGCAATTTATGCAAACTTACTATCAATTCATTGCAGCTTTAAAATCTGTTTTACATATCAACTGTTAATGCAAAGCAAAATGCATAAGTACATTTGTATTTTTTGCAATAGTTCTATTCCTTTATTGCATATATACAATATTTCATTTTATGTGTACATGGTTTTATACTAGAGTATTTTAGTATTTCTGTCTTTAAGTAATGAATACAAAACTTATGTGCTATTTTTTATTTCAATTTCTGTACATTCATCTTTCTGTTTGTGCATATTTGGTAACAGATTTAAGTACTTTCATTCTGGCATACGAAATAAACAATTTATGCAATCTCATTGTCAATTCATTGCACATTTAAAATCTGTTTTATATATCAACTGTTAATGCAAAATGAAATGCATAAGTACATTTCTATTTATGCAAAAGTTCTATGCTTTTATTGCATATATACAATATTTTATTTTATGTGTATATGGTTTTATACAAGAGTATTTTAGTATTTCTGTCTTAAATTAATGAATACAAAACTTATGTGCAATTTTTTATTTCATTTTCTGTACATTCATCTTACTGTTTGTGCATATTTGTTAACCAAAATGTGCATAACTTTCTGTTTCTGTTTGTAATTTTTTTTATGAGTATACAACATCTTTAATGATGTAATTATGCCATTATTCTTCAGATAAAAAATTAATAAGAATATGTAGGTTTTACCACTACTATGTCATTTGCTTCGACTTCAAATCCAAGAAATACATCTGTTAGATAATTTGAATCAGATACACAGAAGTGAGCTGAGTGTGAAGTATGGCGATACTCCAAACAAAGTGGTATGTGAAATCAACTTGTTTATTGAAACAAGTCAATTTTTTAAATGCATAACAATGTAACTATGTTAAAAAATAATATGTTGGTCAAATTGTTTGCGGACTTCTTGAATGCATCTAATCTGAAAGAAAAATGTTTGATAATGGCAAGTGCAACTATTGAGCGTATGAAGATGAAGTGAAGGACATCAACCAACCATATTGATTTTGGAGTATATACTATGCTGCATATGGAGACATTTATGGGCGAACTAGCAAATGAATGGGATTGTGGTTAAAGTCAGAGTTCGAAGTTAGTATTGAAACAAAAGATGGTGACTTTGTGCAGAAAGCTCATTGGGTGTCGATTCAACGAGCTTGATGAGCCAATCTGTAAAAAAAACTACCAAATTCTTTAGAAAATATAGCAACGTCGAAGACTTCGACATGGTTTTTGCATAACTACATGAAGTGAAAATTGTCTTCATTAGAAATTGATGTGAATGTACTATTTTAGGGGGAAACACAAATACTTTGTTTTATTTGTTAATGGATTTTTTATGCTTTTTTGGTTTATGACAGACAAATAACAGTTAGCTAAGTACTTGCATTTTCTTCAATGTATTGTTGCTTTAATATTATTATTATAGAGTTGCACAATTTTGAATAACTTATGCAATTGTGTTTACTGTTTATTAACTTATACATTTATTAAAATAAAAAATGCAGTATTTATATAAAACAGTTGCATATATTAATAGAAATTATTACATAATATGTTTAAAAAAACGTATTATGTGTAACATATATTGTTATATTCAATATTTACTCTAACTAATTTAATAAATTGCAAGCGTTCTTTCTGTTCATGTTAGACGAATGGAATCTATTTATTATTTGCATTTGATTATATATAATGTTGCTTTAATATGAATGTAAAGTTGCATAATTTTGTTTGACTGTGCATTTATATTTATTTTTGTTTCACTTTTATTATTAAAAAAAACATAAACCATATAAACCAGTTACATTTTTAAAACAAAATTATCGCATAATATGTTTTTAAAAAATATTATAATGTGTGTCATATTTTAAAAAAATGTATTGTTACATTATTTGACTTATATATTTACATTCTCCAAAATTTTACACACAATTATAAAATAAAAAAATATACTGTAAGTTTGCAGGCTTGATAAATGCAAGTTTACAGGCTTAATCAATGCACGTTTACCGACTTAATTATTGTAACTACGTAGTTAAGACATCTTGCTTAAATCATAACACATGAATATATGCAAATGTACAGGCTTAATATATGCAAGTGTAACGCCCCTCGTAAATTTTAAATGTATTTATCGAATTTCCGAAATTTATATTTTGTCATCGAATTTAATTCGAAGCTTTGCGATCGATTTGAATTGGAAACTCATCATTTTGGGCATTTATTCGATTTCCAATCTTATTTCAAGGAGGATAATTAAATATTAAATTAATAATTAATATCGATAATTTATTCGATGACCCGACATTTTAGTATCGGGATAATATCGATCGATAAATATTCGGGAGTAAACGAAATATTACGGTCTCCCGTGCAATGACGCGAGGAGATGTGGAGTTGACGTGAGGTGATGTTAAAGTGACCGATGTGACAAGCGAATGACAACCACTTTAACCTTTTTGACTTTCAGTAATTCCGAAATTACCCTCGCCTCCCTTCTATAAATAGAAGGCTTCATTTACAAGTTTTACTTTTACTTCTCCTCTCAACTCTCTCCAAAGAAATTCCGGCGAACCTCCGGCGAGCTCCGACGAAGCTCCGGCGAAGTGATTTCAAGGTAAAACTATACCTTTTCGGAACCCTCTCTTCGTTTCCTTTCCGTTTCCGACACCCTTTCTTTCGTTTCTCCATGTTTAGAAGTTGAGATCGAGTAAAGATAGTGTTGATCAAGCTCACAAAGCTCAAAGAACGTTCTAGAGGTATAGATCGAACCTCTCTCTAGCTATTTTGACGATTTAAGCATGTTATGATTTATGCCCTAGTTACAAATGTTATGATCTAGGCTTGATATTGAGTTTATGAGTACGTATGCATGTTTAGCATGTTATATTATGAGCCTAGAAACAATATATCGACCTAGGAATCGATTTGTGTTGATTTTGGAGCATTTTTAGTATAATTGTCCAATATGGTAATATTGCGGTTAAATCTCGATTCCAACATGTTTTGATAGTTTAAATCGTGTCTAGACTCATTATACTTGTTAGAAAACCATTTGGTGTTGTTAGAAATCGATTGGACGAGCCCGGATAACCGTTTGAGCCAAAAACAAAAATTTCCGCCAAAAGGGATGCAGCCTCTGTTTCGGCCGATATAGGCTTCATCTCGGTCGAGATGGCCATATCGGGCGAGATAAGAGTCATCTCGGTCGATATGTCCATATCGGTCGAGATGAACTTAATCTCGGTCGAGATGACCAATTTCATTTCATTTCGGTCGATTCGTATTCATTTCGGTCGATTTCATTTCCATCTCGGTCGATATGCTCATATCGGTCGAGATACATCTCATCTCGGTCGATATGCTCATATCGGTCGAGATACATTTCATTTCGGTCGACGCACCCATCTCGGTCGAGATGCATTTCATCTCGGTCGAGACAGAGTGAAATTTCCCACATTTTGTCCTTTCTTCGACCGATTCGATTTATCTTTCATATCTTTCGATACCCTTCATACCAATCAACTTCAATTACATTTCCTTAAGTTCTAAATCCTTCATTCAATTAATCCAAATCCAAATTGGTTTCGTTGATATTCCTTTTATCAATCGACGAAGAGATGTTATCTTCCATAACTTCTCTAAGAATCCTTTCAATTCAAATCAATTAATATGCTTGACCAAATTCTTGTAACTCGAACTTCCTTTGAAGCTTATTGTTAAACCAAACTTGTTAAATCTCAACCTTTGAAATCTTAATCCGATCTTGTCTAAGATCAAGAGTCTCCTCGATTATTTCGTTGAAACAACTTGATGAGTTCTTATACTCTCAAGCAATGTACGATAATTCATAATGAATATGAAACATCTTTCAATCTTAAACTCTTGAAAGTGCATAGTCACTTGACGAAGTCATTTGTTTTGACCAATCAAATCGAACTATTATTCGTGCTTCTCGAATTAATGCTCGATATTGAATCACGAGCTATTGAATTAATGTTTGACTACCTTGTCCGTCAAACTAAATTGACAAAATCATTCTTCTATATCCTTATTCGACGGCTCAAACGTGAGAAGTCCAAGATCGATTAAGAGTCTAGAATTATTTGATGAGTTGGATTTTAAATAAATCTATGAATCCTTGAGGATTTACTCGTATTCCTTATGTAATAGGGAAAGGGAAGGAGAAGATCGATATCTAGATCAACCAATTGCATAACCGCACCTACTCAAGGTGGGCTTTCTTTACCCCTATATAGTGGGCCAAATTAAAAATATGAAAACAATGTTTTTCTTTTCAAAGCATATCAAGCATGAAATGAAATGTTTTGTTTTAAACTGCTTTGTCATTGCCTACTGTTTTATGTTTGCTATCTGTCCTCTCAGTGGGGGAACCCCACTCAGAGAAGAACATCAAACGTATTCAACGTGGATGTTGCTCTGCGTATTGCGAGTCTTATCGATCGTACCCAGGTAGTGAAAGAGATACCTCGGGTTAGTGCACTATGATGCTGACATGCTAGGGGTCATGCCCTACTCGGACTAGCATCGTGACTGTGGTAGGTGGCCACCTCCCAGTCACATAATCAATTGCAGATAGTTTAACTAGTAAAAAGGAGCATGCTCATTCATGAAATGTTTTGGTGCAATGGGAGGATTTAAAACTTAAAACCCCATGTGCGACCCATTTAAAAAGGCATGATAAACTTATATATATGTATGTTTTCGGGCACGTGTTCACTAAGTACAATTTGTACTTAGCCCCTCGCATTATTTCTAAAATGCGCAGGTTAAAAGAAGCTTTTGGAGCAAGAGTACGAGGTAGCAGAGGAGTGGAGTTGAAGATTCTTTTTGTAATAGTTAGATGCGGAAGTGTGTATCTTCATATACATACTTCCTTGATAACTTTCCGCTGCCAAACTCAATGTCTTTTGATTAGACTTTTGTTAACATTAATTCTGTTAAAACTCTGATATTCGATCCACTCAAGAAGCTACGATCCCTTCTTGAGGAGGCACACCTCTTATATCTTTTGCTTAACTTGGGACAAGTGTGATGATTCTCTCTTATTTGCTTGAACTATTCTTGTTATTTGATATCCCAAGTGCAAGTCTCGTACCCGATGTGCCTCATTTCTTTGAATATTGTCATATTATTAAATCGGGGCGTGACAGCAAGTTTAACTATAAATTATTGCAACTATATATAACTATAAATAGTCAAATTTAATATACACGTGTGGAATCCTTCACAAACTGCAAATGGCGAGAAGGGAAGGGGATTATCAAATGCAATTACACAAGATTATGATTCGAATCATGCCAAACGTTCCAAGAAAGAGAGAAACACATCAGTTTTATATACAAAACATACATTTGTCGCTTGTGTTCATAATTATGGAGAATATAAATATATCAAATTCACTTCCTTGAAGAAATCATACATGACTCTGAAAAAATATCAGAACTACAAACAATGACAATACAAATATAAGCCGTTTTTGTCGTCATGGTGAATATATTTATAAACAGAATGACTATTACCGTTAAGTCACCATTTGATTGTTTGTAAAAAACTTGAAAAAACTTCTCGTGTAAACAATGGACCTCATCCTTCCCTGTTCCCTCCTACCAAGTGATTTTCTTAATACAAAAAACAAAAAAAAATATCGTATTTTGCTTTGTGCCTCCCTTTAAAAAACCTGCTTCCTGCGGCTTCGATAATGGTGAAGTGGACTGTGGTGATGGCTAAGGAGGTAACGATGGTGGTGGCGTGAAGATTTGATATATGAGAAAGTTGTGTTTGAAGAAGGCAATGATGACATAAAATATGAGAAATTTGTGCGATGAATGATATGAAAATAATGAGAGAGTAATATTAGGAACGGTTATGGTAAGATTGAAATTGCCAATTTAATATTCCTATAATGTCCTTTGATTAGGTTAAATATGGGAATTAAAATACAAAAAATAAAATATGAGATTTAATCAAAGCCCTTAAAATGAAAAAAATAAATGGATCAGATTTAGTCTTATTTCACATCTGGGAAGTGGTTCACATATGATTACACCTCTGATTAACTAATCATAAAAAGTGCTCGTTTTTATTTTATCCTAACTACAAGCTATGAAGAAATGGGGGATTAAGAATACTAAGTTGATTAATATGTATAAAATAATTGTGGTGAGAACGTGTTTCAAATTTGACTAATTGATAGAATGCAAAATAATTGAGTTTGATTAATAATTCTTAGTTGTTTTTATACTGCGTGGATAATAAATAATTACTCCCATATGTTACTTTAAATAAATCGTTATATACATGTTCGACGAATCCATCCACGAGATAATTATTTCTATACACCATATTCTTATTCATTCATTGAAAATAATATTTTCTTAATATTCTATACTCTTTTGGAAATTGAGTTTTTTATTAGCAAGAAATTAAGTTAATATGACCAATTAGCATTTTAAAAAGGGAAAGTCTCATGGTTTAGGCGGGTTTTATCCATTAACCCAAGCTAAACTTATCTAATATACCCTAATTGAGGATTAATAAATCCTATTTGGGATGGGTGAACCCATTTAGGTATGGATAAAACCCGCCTAAACCGTTTAGGCGTGCCTAACGCAGGTTTTTGCCTTCTAAAGAGAAGGTCTCAGGTTAGGTACGCCTAAATGGTTTAGACGGATTTTATTCATTAACCCAAGTCAAACCCATCTAATATGCCCTAATTGGGGATTAATAAACCATATTTGGGGTGGGTGAACCCATTTAGGTATGGATAAAACCTGCCTAAAAAGTTTAGGCGTGTCTAACACTAGTTTTTGCCTTCTAAAAAATATTTGATTATTTGAATTTCTTATTTTAAGGAGTTTTTTTTTTGAGAGTATTTTAAGGAGTTAATTGCATTAAAACACGCGCATTCTGGATTCTTTCTATTTTTTTAGTTTTGAATGCGTCTTCAAGATTTTGTTTAACATATTTTTCAAAAATCTGACAATTATGATGAAAAAAAATTAAAATTTGGAAATAATAACAATTAAACTATTTTTGTTCCCAAGTAAAATTATACATTAAATATTATTTATATAATGTAAATAAAAACAAACTATCTCAATTTAATTTTTAAATGAATAAAAGTTTGATATCAATTGTTGAGGTTCGATTTAAGGTTAAATGGAGCTCTTGGAATTCGGTCACCAAATTCGACTCCCCGGCCTCTGCAAAGCACACCCCGCTGAGCCGAAGGGGCTATTGTTGGGGCTCAAACTCATTCGGCCCACTTTGAGGTACAACACGTGACCCAATTTATCTTTATGCAGGTCCAACAAAGGGACCGACCCACGAGAAAATAGCGGAGCAGTCCGATGCAAAGCAGTTTGATCAACAAGGAATGCAGCCCGATCGCTACAGGGGGAGTCCGATATGCATACGTCGAACTGCCCAACGGTCGCCTAACGGTCAAAGGGGAGTAACGAGAGGACAGTGATAAAAAAGGGCCAACTGCTTTCAACTCAGCGACTCCGATATTACCAGAGGACACCGCCGAACATCCCAGCGAGGTTCAAGGAAAACCTAGAAAAAACCCTAGGTCACCAACCCCAATAAATACCCCCTGTATGCCGATTCGCAGCAGCTAGCTTTTCATACACTTCTATGCACGCGCAGCTCGATCCAATCCTGAATATTGTTAGGAGAGAGCTCACGCTATTTGTCGATCCTTAGGGAAGGGATTCATCCTAATTGCATTAATTAGATACAGTTATTTATATCTTCGAACTTTTCTTATTGATTCTTCATTGCTTTATTCTTTATTTCTTGTGAAGTTCCCGGGGCTTCGTATCTGATACGTTTCAAACCTCAACAATCATCAAGTTCTATGAGGAACAGAAACTCATACCGATCTGCTGGTGGGCCTAACAACGCGCTCGTGGTAAAGCCAGCACCAGATCTGAAGGGATCTGCTACAAAGTGGACTAGCTGGGTGCGCATATAACAAGAGGACATAGAAGCTTCCCCCGACTGCTACAAACCAGTTACATCACATTGTAATCCCGTTCTAGTGATTTCGCCTTATGTTTTTAACTTGCTCACTATATTTGAACCCTAATAAGTGACAAGTTGTTAGTGTATTTTTTGAATTTGATAAAGTAAAACTTATAAGCTTTTAAAACAGTTTTTCTTTGCACTGGCTGACCTAAATAATAGTTAGTTGGGCCACATTATGGTTATAAGATTTTCTTTGTGAACTAACTGGTAAATTGGCTCCAAACAAGTAGTATTAAAGTAGTGGGTCCACACGTCTGACAGTTCTTTGTTTACAAGGGGACAAGATCCATTTTGTAAAGTATTGTCACTTATATATTAACAACTTGCAAAATTTTATTTCTTCGAAAAATAGTTTCTGGAAATAAGAAGTCAAACAACTGACTGCAGCACTATGTTAAGCTAAATATCTTTCAAAAAATTCTCAAAACCTAAAGGATGAAAACTAGTGACGAATTTATTTTGCAATAAATCCACACTTAATCATAAATCGAGTAAGGATAAGCAAAATTTATCGAAAACATGGAACTCCCTTCTCTTGCAGGTAGAGTACTAACAATTACTAAGACTTTTGATATCCAAGCGTGATAGAAAACTAGAATTGGTCAATTACACTAGAAAAAATGAACTGAAGTAAACAACTAACTTGACTTCAATCTAGAATTCACAAACGAACCACAAGAGAGATAGAATGCAAGGGTTCCAAGTAACAAGCATCCAATTCCACAATCAAGATAGAAGAACAACATAATCAAATCAATCAACATTCAACCGAACAGGCAACTGAGATATAAGAAAGGTTGAGAAGTGGAGATTTAAGATTATTGAGACTAAGTATGCGAAGCTTGATAAATTCAACCCTACTAACCAAATTTAATCCTATGGCAATGGATAACTCAATTTAGAGTGGCAAATCTCCTTAGTGCTAGTAAGAATGTCGTAGATTACCCATGATATCGATCTTTACCACTTCTATCGAAGGTAACTCCGAATTGCCCTTGAATTCTCAACTTAAATGAAGATTCTTCTCCATACATCAATATCTAACACTTGTGCAAGGGTAATTTCACAACAACTAGATATGCTTCAAGGCTACTACCTAGTTGTCAAATTATCAAACACTTGGTGGACACAAATGTGCTTAATTAATGCAACATATAACCATTGCAAATTGCAACGTAGAATCAAATTGCATCAACCAAATTATCCAAAACTCTCAATATCTCCAAACTCTCTCCAGGAGTTTAGCCAATCATACTTTCAACTCTCAACAATACAAATGAGAATAAAAATCTATTACAATCAATAGAAATTGAGTAGGAATGCTTGGATCTTTGATATTTTAGCTACAATCTTCAATTTCCTCTTCCTTTCTTCCAAATATGGTGAGATCCTTCAATTCTTGTCGAAAATGAGCTCTCTACTCTCTCTTGGGCGGTTATGAGTTGTTGAAGTGTAAAAAAATATCTGTTTCTCCTTTTTTGCCATTAAAATTTGTTAGAAAATGAGTTTTAGTTTACTTCCTGATTTGATATTTTGATGTGTCACAATACTTACTTCAGTATTAAGTTTCTAGAGTTTCTAAATGTAATCCTTATATATGATTAATCGAATTGTAATAGACTAAAAAATGAGTTGAAGATCAAACAAACAGAAACTAAGTCTCTATGGAGGAAATTGTTAGAAATTTAGTAGACTAAGCTCGAGAAGTCAATAACCAAGTTTCTGAATCCAAAGAGACGAACCAAAGGAACTTGATGTTCTGAAGACAAAGTGTTCGTGCTTAAAACTTAGTAAGGCCAAAAACTCAGTTTCTGAAAACAGACTTTTTCCTGAAGAAAGGTGGAAAACTAAACTAACTTCGGAAATGTTATTTTTCAGTTTCAATATTCTAAGAGCACGTGAAACACAAGGATTTCAAAGTCAGACCTGAGACATCTCATTGTAAAGTCAAAAGTCAGTACGAGCAAACTCAAACTTAGATCCCCTGGATTGAAACTTAGTCTAACAAAAGTAAGTAGAAAGTACACTGCCAAAAGCAAAAGCAAACGGCAGATCAGGAAGAGTGACCATGATTGATGACCCAATCTTTGTCTCTAACGGCTGGATTGACATGTGTAACGGGCAAAATTTTGAATTATCACCCTGGAACTAATAAGTAGCTCGATGTTTTGGCAAGAAAAGGTTACGAACTCTCAAGCAAAGACAAGCCGACACTCTGTCAAACTTTCTACTCAAAGCTTTCTAAATTCTCGTGACTTCTGAACACGAGACTTGAGTCTCTAACTCAAGTTATCACTTCCGTGCATCTATCTAAGTGCACGAGGCTGAATGTATTACTTGGTGAATATTACTTTCCAAAGTAATATTCATAACAATCAGTTTCCTACTATGGGAATCAGATTATCACGGACGTAGCCAACCTTACTGAGTTCTGTGAAGAATAAGTAAACATCCAACCATCCAGTTTGAATGTTGTGGGGTGCGTCCTCACTTCAACCTGAACAAGGAGTAAACTTACAAAGAGTATCTGGGTGAGTGACGTCAGCTGACCGAAGGATGGAGGTTTCCAACGGGCGGACCATAGATCGTGAGAAGGCTTGTAACTATGAAACTTAGTGGATTCCTGATTAAGTTCGGAATTGTGGACGTATGACTTTTATTCCGAACCACTATAATATCATGACTTATTTTTTTTCTTTATTAATTCTCTACACTAATCTTACTTGTATATTTGAAACCTTTA
>JAPKLW010005522.1:0-20638 GCA_026898455.1 Plectranthus barbatus | reverse complement strand
TCTTAGCATAAATATATCAATAAAATGCACAGAGTGAGTGTTTATCACGTAGTGACCATCATGGCGACATATCTGGCAGTGAGGGGGACGGCGATTTGAAGAACCGCGGCCACGCCCTCGTTTAGAATTGTTGCGATTTCCACCATAATTGGAAGAGCCACGGCCATAATTCGACGACGAGGAGGAGGGTGATTTCTGCTGCCCATAGAAGGCAACCGAAGGAGTAGCAGACGATGCCATGGAGTCTTGAAACAGAGAGAAGTTCTCTGCCTTCGAAACCAGATCACGAAATGTTGGTAAGGCGGTGAGCGCCATCTGTGCAACGGCGAAAGACGAGAAGTCAGGCCCCAATCCACGGAGGAACCAATGCGCTTTATCTGAATCATCGACAGGACGACCAATTGCCGCAAGTTGATCGCAAATAGATTTGAATGCACGGGCATATTCAGTGACGGAGCGAGAGTCACGTTTCATGAGTTGGAGTTCGTCCTTTAACCGGAGTTCCCGTGTCTTGGATTTGTTACTAAAAGCCGCATCAATGGCGAGCCAAACAGCCCGGGAGGTGGAGCAGCCAAGTACCTCTGCCATTGCTTCTTCAGAGAGGGTGGAGAGGAGAAGACTGAGTAAACGCTGATCCTGCATGCACCAGGACGCGTACGCCGGGTTCGGTTGTCCGGGAGAGGCGAGATGCGGCGAGGGGGCAGGGGTGCCGTCCACGTATTTTAATAAACCCTGGCAGGTGAGAAGAGGTACGATCTGAGAGCGCCATAGAAGATAATTGGAGGAGGATAGCTTGATAGTAATCATGTGAATGAGAGTAGAGAGGGGAAGGGGTTCGGCGTCGGCCATGAGAGAAGAGAGATCGGCGATGGGTGGGCAACTAGGGTTTGATGGATCGTTGAAGGCTGGTTGTGCGCCACGCGAGCGTGAGGCTTCGCGTGGGGATGAGAAGCCGGGCGAGCGTGAGGCTGTGCGCCGGGAAAGCTCGAGCGAGCGTCAGCCGCGAGCGGATGAGTTTGCCGGAAAAAGTCGGCGAGGGAGAAGAGCTCAAGCGAGCGTAGGTCGCGAGCGATAGGGTGGCTAACGATCGAAGAGGGAGAAGGATCGATTAGGCTGATACCATGATAGAAAAGATATTATTGGCCACACTAAATCACGTTTTATTGATCAATATATATAGGTGGTACAAAAGATATGCAAAAGATATAAAAGATACAAAGGAAAAGTGAAACCCTAGATTTAACCCTAAATATTCGAAAATATCATGCATGGAAGATACATGCATATCTAATCTTTATCAGCCATGATGTGCCTACTATTTTGTGTCTTTTAAAATTTTTAATTTTTCTCTAATTTTCTGTTTTTCAATTTTAATTTTGTTTTACAATTGCTAATTAATCACTTTTTTTTTATGGAAAAACTTAAATAATCCAATAACCAGAACTTGTTTAGAAATTGTATAAATAAAGAAGATGAAGTAGGGAAGATGGTTTTCTAATTGCTCTAATGTGTGGAATTACTAATTTGCCCATCATTAATTAATAATTCACACTTCAGGAATTTTATACATATTAACTGTTAGATAGATATATATCTTATGCATATCTTTGTAGATATTCTCATATATTTTTTAGTCTAGATAGATTTAGATTGTTTAGACCTCTATATAAACATGTATAATGTAATCTTTTCGGTGTGTGAAATAAAAGCTTTCCCATTTTTACATGGTATCAGCCTCCCTGACTAAACCCTAGTTTTTTCTTCGTCGATCTTTTGCCCTGCGCCTCCATACGTGCGCTGATCGACCTTCACGGCGCCAATTTGCCTTGCGCTTCTTTCACCATGGCTGCTCCGAAAATTGATATTCCCACCCTCCCTCTGTCAACCATGATACATATGGTGAACATTAAACTCACCTCGTCCAATTATTTGTTATGGCATGCACAGATCGAGCCTCTTCTCATCACTCAGCACTTCCTTCCCTATGTTGATGGTTCTTGTCCTCCTCCCGTTCGCGATCTTACTGACGCCACTGGACGTACATCGCCCAACCCTGCGTATGCAAAGTGGTACTCGCAGGATCAACTAATAAAGTTATTTCTGGTCTCTACCCTTACTGAGGAGTCTATGGCCACGATCATAGACTATCAGACTTCGCATGCCGTCTGGACGACTCTCTCCCGCTCCTACAGTCACGCTTCTAAAGCTCGAGAATTGAGCCTCAAGGACGACCTTCTATCCATCAAGCACGGTGATGCCCCCGTTTCTGAGTATGGCCAATGCTACAAAGCCTTGTGCGATCAGCTCGCCGCTATTGGTCGGACGATCGATCCGTCTGATAAATCCCATTGGTTTTTGCGTGGTTTGGGGCCTGCTTTCGCCTCTTTCACCACCGCTCAACTCGCAATCGAACCTCTACCGGATTTTGACACTATCCTCGCCCGCGCAGTTAGTCATGAACTGATCATTGGCTCTGCTGACGCTATTTCAGCCCCTCCAGCAGCCGCTTTCTACACGCAGCCATCTCAATCCCGCGGTGGAAAATCCAAACAGAACAAAAACCGGAAGAAGAATAATAACAAAAACAGGCGTCCATGGTGTTATTTTTGTCGTGATACTAATCACGATACTTTTGACTGTCCCCGCTGTAGGGTTTTACCGTGAACCGAATCACCAAAACCAAACTGAACCGGATCGATTTATGGATATTGCTCATGATAATTAAAATTCACAAAAACCTAGCATGCTCCTATGAATTTAATACATATCGTGGATTGAGGAATTACCGTTATTCCGTCGTGTCTGAAACTATCTTTTGCGTTTGAATTTCCAATTTGAAATCAACCACGCAATCCGATTTAATCTGCGGAAACAGAAATTAGAGATCTAATTTCTAGATTAAAATCAAAAACAAAAGGGAAGAAAGAAAGAAATTTGTTCTCCAGATTAGATATTCATATCTGTATCCCGGTGCTGGTAAGATCTACTACTGGTGAGGACTCCGTAGATCTGTGGCTTGAGCAGGACCAGAATCGAAATTCTCCTCCTCTCTCCCTATGAAGTCGGCGCCTCTCTCTCACTCTCTTAGATCTAGGGTTTTTCAAATTGTGTTATGAAGTGGCTAGGGTTTCAGAGAGTGAGAGGTCTATTTATAGACCTAGGGTTATAAAACCCTAGTGGGCTCCTGGGCTCAATTCAGCACACTTATTTGGGCCAGACCTGGGACCTAATGCAAATAATAAAGTGGGCCTATAAATTAATTAATTCTCATGTCCACAACCCAGGACACAATTAATAATTAATTAATATTAATTCTTTTTCACCACAGAATTAATACTGACCTACCCCTTTATTACCACGTTATGAGAACGTGTTGCATTAATTGAGAATCCCCATATTTAAGGTTACCGTACATCCATTAATTAATCGGAGCCTCTGACAAGCTCTAACTACAATTAATTAATATCTTATTATTCATGTGTAGTACCACTCAAACCTTATCACTCGTGCCTGAACTTAATCAGCCTGCAGGACTTTGGCACGATGAATGTTATTGAGCTCCTCAGAGAATGTCCCCATCCTATTACTCGGATATGGTTACCTAAACCCAGTCTCAGGCGGTACTACACGAACTGTTGTTACCCAAGATGTGGATATACGAGCACGTTACTTAGGCTCTCCACCATGGCAAGTTAAAGCAACAGTCAACCCGTGCAAATCCCTGAACCTTCGTTAGGGTTTGGACTCAATCAATATAACGAGATCTTGTATTCGCTGATGTCAGACAGACGAATACATCTCACTGCGGTCCATCAATACGCCACCTCTGCGTACCAGCATGTCAAGTAACCAAGACAGACTACTTATTCCGCCAATACCGCAGCCATCCGGACAGACATATCCTCATACGCTGTCTCGGCTGTGATCAGGTTTATGTCTCACTAGGTCAAGTGATCATACTGTCTTCTGCGATCTACAACACGCTGTATGATCGTCCCTATCGGTGAGACAAGAGGATACCATTGTTCATACATGTACGATTGTTAACAGATAGGAGAAATAAACTGTTGTATACTCATTATAATAAATGCTTTCAGTATTCAAAACCCATCAATCTCCCACTTATACTCAAAGCATAACTAAGCTATTACAAAGTATACAGTCCGTCTATCTAGTGTGCTGTCTCTTTAACCACTATCAGTGGTCGGCATCTACCTCAGACCCAGCTCACAAATATGTCTTTTGTAAACTTTTTGCGGCAAGCTCTTTGTAAACGGATCAACAAGATTGTCAGCAGTGTCAATCTTCTTAATCAGCACATCTCCCCTCGATACGATTTCTCGTATGATATGGTACTTTCTCTCTATGTGTTTGCTTGCCCTGTGAGACCGCGGTTCCTTTGAGTTTGCCACTGCACCAGAGTTATCACAATAAATTGTGATGCTCCTCGACAAACTCGGGATCACGCCCAACTCTAAAAGGTAGTTCCTGAGCCATACCCCCTCTTTCAAGGCGTTCCGCCTCCATGGTGGAGTCAACAATGCATTTCTGCTTTGAGCTCCTCCAAGGTACAGCTCCACCTCCCAGGGTAAACACATATCCTGAGGTCTATTTCTTCTCATCCTGATCCCCTTGGAAATCCGAGTCTGTATAACCCACATGGCACAAATCCTCACTTTGATAAACTAGGCAGAAATTCCTAGTTCTTTTCAAATACTTGGGGATGTGCTTTACAACAGTCCAGTGCGCCTGTCCAGGGTTAGACTGATATCTTGCTACCATGCCAACGACATAACAGATATCTGGCCTGGTACACAGCATCGCATACATGAGACTACCCACAGCCAAAGCGTATGGTACAAAACTCATCTCGTCTTTCTCCCGCTGTGTCTGAGGACACTGCCCACTAGAAAGACGAACGCCATGTCTGAAAGGTAGAAAGCCTTTCTTGGAGAGTTGCATGTTGAACCGGGCTATCACAGTATCCACATAGGATGCCTGGGATAAGCTCAACATTCTTCTCTTAAGATCTCGTAAGACCTTAATCCCAAGAATGTAGCCAGCTTCTCCCAGATCCTTCATTTGGAATTGTTCGGATAACCAAACCTTGATTTCGGACATCACTCCCTCGTTGTTTCCAAATATGAGTATGTCATCAACGTATAGTGCAAGGAAGACCACGCTCCCACTGACACAAAGTCGGTAAACACAACTTTCGTTTTCCAATTGTGCAAATCCATAGGATTTAATCCCATCGTTGAAACGTAAGTTCCACGACCTTGAAGCTTGCTTAAGTCCATACAAGGACTTCCTAAGCTTCCAGACAAGATGTTCTTTGCCCTTGCTTATGTAACCCTCGGGTTGCTGGATATAGATGTCCCTACCTTCTTCAAGGTAACCGTTTAGAAAAGTGGTTTTGACATCCATCTGCCAGATCTCGAGGTCCATATGCGCAGCTACGGCAAGGAGTATCCGGATGGATTTGAGCATGGCTACGGGTGAAAAGGTTTCGTCATAGTCAATGCCCTCTTTCTGACTATAACCCTTTGCCCCAGCCTTGCTTCAAAAGCCGCGATCTTTCCATCCGCCCCTTTCTTTCTTTTGTATACCCATTTGCACCCTATGGCCCCAAAGCCATCCGGCAAATAAATTTTCAGGTATACATCCATAGCAGTTATGGATTCAATTTCAGAATCCATGGCGACACGCCATTTGTCAACATCCTTGTCTTGCACTGCCTCTTTTTAAGTCAGTGGGTCAGAGTCCACATGTCCGTCTTTCGGGCTAAAGTCCGAAGACTCACCCACGAACATGTACCTTTCCGGCTGGAAAATAACTCTCCCACTACGACGAGGCATCGGTGCCGTGTCAGTAGTAGGTGCAGTGACTTGTGGTCCTGCACCTTGCACTGAAGAACGTGTCTGTGGTGTTGTACCTCTCACAGGTGCACCCACATCTACACGTTCCCCTTCCCTTAGAATTGCATTCTCGTTCTCAATTTCTTGAAGAACGATATCACTCCTTGACCTGTGATTACTCACATACTCGTCCTCCAAGAATCTAGCGTTGGTGCTAACAACGACTCTTTGACTCTCAGGACAGTAAAAGTAACCACCTTTTGTTTGTCTGGGATACCCTATGAACAACATTACTTTTGACCTGCTTTCTAACTTATTAGGTTCCTTCGACAGTACGTGTGCCGGACAACCCCATACTCTAAACTTGCACAAACTAGGTTTGCGACCAAGGAAGAGCTTAGAAGGTGTCTTAGGAACTGATTTAGAAGGCACCACACTAAGCACGTAAGCTGTTGTTTCAAATGCGTAGCCCCAAAACGAAATTGGTAAATTTGCATAACTCATCATTGATCTTACCATCTATAGAAGAGTCCTATTTCTTATTTCAGCTACACCGTTTTGCTTGGGAGTACCCGATGTAGTCCACTGGGATGTAATCCCATTTTCTGACAAATACTGCAGGAACTCGTTACTGAGGTATTCGCCACCGCGGTCAGATCGCAACGACTTGATAGTTTTCCCGACCTTCTTTTCTACTTCAGCCTTGAACTCTTTGAATTTCTCAAAGCATTCAGACTTGTAGCGAAGCAGGTTAACGTATCCGTACCTTGAGTAATCGTCAATGAAAGTGACGAAGTACTCGTACCCTCCACGAGCCTGCGTGGACATCGGTCCACATAAGTCAGAATGGATCATTTCCAACACTTCCTCTGCTCGAGACTGACTAGCCTTGAAAGGCCTAGTTGACATCTTGCCCTCGATGCAGGATTCGCAGACTTGATAAGGTACAGCTCGGACTAGGTCCATGTACAATCATCTGCAAGTCTTTGAATCCGCTTCAAGCTGATGTGACCCAGTCTCAAGTGCTAGAGATATGTAAGATCCTCATCAGAAGATCTAAGTTTTCTCTTCCTAGGATTATCAATTAAGGATGAATTACATGCAATACTTGCGGAAGACTTATGATTACAGTTAACAACATAGAGAGAATTATTCAGCATTCCACGACAGATAACACCGTTATTACCAATGATAGAAACACTACTATCAAAAATAACTGAATATCCATCAACATAAAGTTTGGAAACTAAAATAAGGTTGTGCTGAAAATCCGGCACGTACAAAACATCTCTCGAAGTTAAAACAGAATCATCAAAGTACAAGGTGAAATCTCTAATGGCAGTTGCACTCACTTGTGATGCGTTCCCCATCGAGATGGTAACCTCGTCATTCTTCAGCACCCTCCTCGGTGTGAACCCCTGCAAAATATAACAAACATGATCAGTAGCTCCAGTATCCACTACCCACGAATGAGTAAACCGATGCTAAACATGTTTC
Source organism: Plectranthus barbatus (assembly GCA_026898455.1). Lineage (NCBI taxonomy): Eukaryota > Viridiplantae > Streptophyta > Magnoliopsida > Lamiales > Lamiaceae > Plectranthus > Plectranthus barbatus. The sequence goes on along the minus strand of JAPKLW010005522.1, from coordinate 13,283 downwards.
CGTTACAAATGCAAATGACGTACCTTCTCCCTTGCTTCCGCATGCCTTCTCACTTGAAGTGACACCAACCCTTTTCATTTCATTTGACCTCCTCTCACGTGATCTGCGATCAATCATGTTCTTGCACACAGTATGAACCACATCTTTCAATGTGCCCAAGATGTGCTCAAGATCTGATAACTCAGACTCCCATGAAGGTACGAAGGACTGTCCTGCTATGAGATCAGTAAGCAACTCTTTGAAGGAGTACTAACTTCTCTTAACTACATCCATCTTGAAGTCATAGAATGAAAGTGGTAAGGAGTTCAAGATTATAACAATCTTAGCCCGATTTGATATACATCCACCTCTACGTGTGAATCGTCTCATGGTGTTATCCATCATCATCACATGTAGTGTCACCGAACTGCCATCAACCATTCTCTTACAGACTAGGTCTTTTACGAGATCACAGTTGATAGTTCGTTCCACTTCACCAAACGTGGCCACTAAGTCCATCCAGATCGCAACAGAGCTACAATAGCCCATGTACTTGAGCTTGAGTTCTCTAGACAGGTTATCTGAGATTAACTTGTAAGTAAAATCCTCAGACGCCACCCATCTGTCATAGTACTCTTTCTCACGTCTAGAGACTTTATGGTAACGTGGGGCAAGTGGCATCATAGTAAGAACAAACATGTGTTGTTTAGTCAGGAGGATATACTCAATGCAGTATCTCCATTCGTGGAAGTTCGGACCAGTTAGAGGATTGAGAGCAAGTATATGATCGACAGTAGACATAGACATGTCTGAAACAATAAAGAATCTTAAATAAGAACATACATGTTGAACTTTGAAAACAAATGCATTGAAAACCTTTTAATAAATCAAATACAAATGTTTTCTACTAATTGCCCAAGAGTTCCCACCGCAAGCTACACTCGTAGACGTTTACGATGTCACCCTCAATCAGAACTGCGGGTTTTAAGCCCTAATCCATTTAATTTCACTACCATGTCAGGATGCTTTTGACACTATAAATTAATAATTAGTGAAAACCTTAGACCAAGCCATCTCTCAAGAACAGGGATGCAATTCTTGAGTTATATTCTAAGATGCTTCTAAGCTATTAACCACAAATTTAACTCCGGCCAAAAGAGACAGTTTAGCATGGCACGTAACCATACCGCACATCCCTTTAAGCTTTTGTTATCTATAATTTAAATCAATCCTAGAATACTTGTGAAAGAGGTCTACGCAAGCTACACTCGTAGACGTTTACGCAAAACCCTCCCACTATTCACATGATTTAAATTATTTGTCTAGAAATCCCAACAACCGTACCCATGCACCTCTAGGAACTAGCAAGCTACACTCGTAGACGTTTACTAGAACGAGAGATACACTTACAGCCTAAGACCGCTTTGTGGAGGTCTATTGATTTTTAAGAAATCTGCGTAGTATTTTTCTTTTAAAAAGGTTTCTTTATGCGCACATATAATTTCCTTCTTATTATATTTCCCAAATTTTTGCATGTAACTAAACAAGCCCAAAAATTCCCAAAATATAATCCAACAATAGAAATTAATCACATAAGCATGCTTGAAAAGCTGTAAATAATAAAAGCGATAAAACATGCTTTTCCTATTATCTACACATGCTTAATTGCGCACATAAATAAATCACATATCATACGAGGACAATTAAGGCAAACAAAAATTCCTCGTGGCCCCAAAAATAGAAAAAATAAATTATATCTATTACAATTTGAATTTTGAATTAATTTGGATAAATCCAAATATTTTCAAATCTTCCAAATCTTCAAGGGCCTTCAAATCTGGATACACCAAATCTTTTGGATTTTAGGCCTTTGTGATCTGATGATTTGCCCTAACCCTAATGCAAATCCTAGGGTTTACACAGGATTGTGCAAACCACCAAAACACGAGCCTCCACGACGGGACAGCAGCCAACGACGACCGCAGCCGCTGCCGACCAGCCGCCCGCCGCTGCCGCCGGACACAGCGCCGCCGCGCACGCTCGTCCCAGCCTCGCGCGCGCCTTTGCCGCTGCTTGCGTGATCAGCGCGCGCCGCCGTCGCCCGCGGCTACACACGGGCGCGGCCTCCTGCCGCCGCCGTGCACCGCCCTTCGTCGGCCCCGTCTTCGTTCTTCGTCCTCGACCCGTCCAATTACAAATTTTGAAAAAATACAGAAATCTATTCTATTACAATTTTTTAAATCTACACTAATCACGGATTTTCTCGTGATTTTACAAAAATAATTCAGCCCTACACGGATAAACCACCGCGGGCTGAATCAACGAGTTGACACGAGGAACAAAAACCAACATCCACAAAATAATAAATTCATACATGCATATCGAATTTAATTATGAACAACAGAGCCATAAATGATAAATCAGAAACCTGGCTCTGATACCAATTTTAGGGTTTTACCGTGAACCGAATCACCAAAATCAAACTGAACCGGATCGATTTATGGATATTGCTCATAATTAAAATTCACAAAACCTAGCAGGCTCCTATGAATTTAATACATATCATAGATTGAGGAATTACCGTTATTCTGTCGTGTATAAAACGATCTTTTGCGTTTGAATTTCCAATTTGAAATCAACCACGCAATCCAATTTAATCTGCAGAAACATAAATTAGAGATCTAATTTCTAGATTAAAATCGAAAACAAAAGGGAAGAAAGAAAGAAATCTGTTCTCCAGATTAGATCTTCAGATCTGTATCCCGGTGCTGGTCAGATCTACTACTGGTGAGGACTCCGTAGATCTGTGGCTTGAGCAGGACCAGAATCGAAATTCTCCTCCTCTCTCCCTCTGAAGTCGGCGCCTCTCTCTCACTCTCTTAGATCTAGGGTTTTTCAAATTGTGTTATGAACTGGCTAGGGTTTCAGAGAGTGAGAGATCTATTTATAGACCTAGGGTTATAAAACCCTAGTGGGCTCATGGGCTCAATTCAACACACTTATTTGGGCCAGACCTGGGACCTAATGCAAATAATAAAGTGCGCCTATAAATTAATTAATTCTCATGTCCACAACCCAGGACACAATTAATTAATTAATATTAATTCTTTTTCACCACAAAATTAATACTGACCTACCTCTTTATTACCACGTTATGAGAACATGTTGCATTAATTGAGAATCCCCATATTTAAGGTTACCGTACATCCATTAATTAATCGGAGCCTCTGACAAGCTCTAACCACAATTAATTAATATCTTATTATTCCTGAGTAGTACCACTCAAACCTTATCACTCGTGCCTGAACTTAATCAGCCTGCAGGACTTTGGCACGATGAATGTTATTGAGCTCATCAGGGAATGTCCTCATCCTATTACTCGGATATGGTTACCTAAACCCAGTCTCAGGCGGTACTACACGAACTGTTGTTACCCAATATGCGGATATACGAGCACGTTACTTAGGCTCTCCACCATGGCAAGTCAAAGCAACAGTCAACCCGTGCAAACCCCTGAACATTCGTTAGGGTTTGGACTCAATCAATATAATGAGATCTTGTATTCGCTGATGTCAGACAGACGAATACATCTCACTGCGGTCCATCAATACGCCACCTCTGCGTACCAGCATGTCAAGTAACCAAGATAGACTACTTATTCTGACAATGCCGCAACCATCCGGACAGACGTATCCTCATATGTTGTCTCGGCTGTGATCAGGTTTAGGTCTCACTAGGTCAAGTGATCATACTGTCTTCTGCGATCTACAACACGCCGTATGATCGTCCCTATCGGTGAGACAAGAGGATACCATTGTTCATACATGTACAATTGTTAACAGATAGGAGAAATAAACCGTTGTATACTCATTATAATAAATGCTTTCAGTATACAAAACCCATCACCCGCAGGTTTGATGCTCATTTGATAGAGCGTCTCGCCTGCCTCCTTCGGCGAATCGCGCTGAGACTTTCTCTGCACAATTCTCGATTTCTCAGCTCCCGGTCTCTGATTGGTATATTGACACTGGCGCATCGGCTCATATCACCGCTGATTCCGCCTCTCTTGATGATGTCTCTGCTTACTCTGGTCCAGACAAAGTAACTGTTGGTAATGGTAGTCGTCTCTCTATTACTCACACGGGTCACTTTTCACTTTCTCAATTTCTTCGGTTACACAATGTGTTAGTTGTTCCCAGCATTACTAAAAATCTATTATCTGTGAGTAAGCTTTGTCGTGATAACCCTGTGGAAGTTTTGTTTAATGATTCTGGTTTTCAGGTTCAACATCGGGTCACCGGGAAAATCATTGCCACAGGCAAACGTGAGCATGGCCTATAAGTGCTGGATTCCTCACCTTCGGCCCTCCATGCTGCGCCTCTCGCCCCTCCTCCTCGTGTCTCCTTTGAGCTTTGGCACTCTCGTCTAGGGCATCCAGCACCAGCTACCGTTTCTCTGTTAAATAAACTTAGTTTAGTTTCTCTTACTTCTTTGCTTCCTAAGCCACAATTATGCACTGCTTGTCAATTAGCCAAAAATTCTCATTTGCCTTTTTCCGTATCGAATAAACGTGCTTCACATTTTCTTGATTTAGTTCATTGTGATCTGTGGGGTCCTGCACCTGTTATTTCCTCCTCTGGCTATCGATATTATGCACTATTTGTTGATGACTTCTCTCGTTTTTCTTGGTTTTATCCCTTATGTTTAAAATCAAATTTCTATGAAGTCTTCACTCATTTTAAATCCCTTGTTGAGAATCAGTTTTCCTGTACAATCAAACAATTTCAAAGCGATGGTGGAACGGAATTCACAAATTCAAAACTCAAACAACTTTTCACTAGTGCCGGTATTCACCATCAAATCTCATGTCCTTATACTCCTGCTCAAAATGGTAGAGCCGAGCGTAAACATCGTCATATCACTGAAATGGGTTTGACCCTCCTTTTCCTTTCCTCTGCACCTCTCTCCCTCTTGGTAGATGTCTTTGGTACTGCCGTTTACACCATAAATCGATTACCCAGTCCACTTCTTCAAAATAAATCTCCCTATGAAGTACTACATCGACATCCCCCATCCTATCACTCGTTTCACCCTTTCGGATATCGTGTCTTCCCATGTCTCCGTGATTATGTGAAACATAAGTTCCAACCAAGAAGCATTCCCTGCATCTTTTTAGGCTATAGTCCAGTCTATAAAGGATTTCGATGTCTTGATCCCTCCACCTCAAGTATATACACCACCAGACATGCCCGGTTCGATGAGTCATTCTTTCCCTATGCCTCTTCGACCTCGGCCTGTCCACCCTCTTCTTTACTTTTTTTGGATTTTCTGGAACCTTCAGATATTATTCCGGCCGTCACCTTGCCAAAATCGCCGCCGCTTCGCCCAAACTTAATACCACAATTGATACGATCCTCGCCAGGAAGGGTTAGATCGCAGCCCAGGAACTCGAACGAAAGGACTCAGACTCGACTCGGAAGCAAACTGAACACTGAAGATGGAAGATCCAACACCTTTGGATTCGAAAACCCTCAAGTACCGTAGTCCAGAATATATTCTCCTACGACCCAAGAGGCGAATTGATCCAACAATGAAGGATATAAGCGAAGACACCACCAATGGATATGACTGCCCAATTGATTAGTCGAAATCGAAACCCTAAGGATGGTTAGGAATTTCGAAAATTGAGCTCTCAGAAATAAAGGAGAAAATCTCACAAATTTTATTAAACTCAAAACTGAATAAATTGTTCCATAACAAAGCCTATATATAGGCAACTCAAGCCCTAAACTAATAAGGAAACTATTTTAAATAATTAAAAGGCATAAAATTCAAAATTAATTTAAATAAGGCCTAAACATGTTGGCCCAAAATAACTAAATAAATTAAACTAAGCCCAATCCTTACACATAATTAAATTAATAACTTTTGGGCCTTCGTTTAATTCTTCCAACAACATCGATTATTTGGAAACATTGGCAGCCCATATATCTTTAATCAATAAGCTCAATCCAGCCCTCAACGTCCTTGCTCGAGCTCTAGTTATCGACCCACTCGAAATATAGACTGGATCGTCTCTCACGACTGCTATTTGGGCTCCATCAACAATCCTCCGCCTCCGCCTCATCATCTTGTCGTATATGCCCCGTCGACGATCAGCCTCCACCGCTCGCTCCTGATCCTCTTCCTCCTCAGCCCGCCGAACCCCCAGCCCCCCAAAACCCTATTTCTCCCTTGCCCGTCCCAGCTCCTGTAATTCGCACGCACGCCATGCAAATGCGCGCCAAATCCGGTATTTTCAAAACCCGGTACCCTGTTGATCTAACCTATGTTTCATTTTACTCTGCTTCCACAATGTTACCGGAACCTCGAGGCATCAAATCTGCTCTCAAGGTACCTGAATGGACGCATGCAATGCATGAGGAACTTGCGGCTCTGCATGAGAATAAGACGTTGGTACTGGTTCCACGACCTTCTAATGCGAATGTTGTTGGCTCAAAACGGGTTTACCGGACAAAGTTCTTGGCTGATGTCACTGTTGACCGTTACAAAGCCCGTCTCGTGGCTCAAGGGTTTAGTCAGCTTCCTGGATTTGATTTTACTCACACCTTCAGCCCAGTCGCCAAAGCTTCGACTGTTCGCATCATTTTCTCTGTAGCTGTGATGCACTCTTGGCCTCTTCATCAATTGGATGTCAAGAATGCTTTCTCAATGGAGTTCTTACTTCCACTGTGTATATGGAACAGCCGCACGGATTCTCTGATTCTCAGCACCCCGATTATGTTTGCTGCTTGAAGAAAGCTATATATGGTCTTCGTCAGGCTCCCTTAGCCCGGTATCAAAAGTTTTGTGGCTTTATTATCTCTCTTGGTTTTCTTTGCAGTGCTTTGGACACCTACCTATTTATCTTTTCAAAGGATTCAGTCCTCATCTACCTCTTGGTCTATGTCGACAATATCATTGTCACTGGGAACGATTCTACTGCCATGTCTACTCTCCTAAAATGCCTCAACCGTGAATTTGCCACTAACGGCCGGCTCAGTTATTTTCTTGGACTGGAAGTCTCGTACCCTTCTGATGGCCTATTCTTATGTCAGCCAAAATATGCTCATGACATTCTTAAACGCGCCGAGCTCCTGGACGCAAAGCCGGTCGCCACGCCCTTACCCCCGGCGTCTCGTTCACCAAGGATGGTGAACTTTTCTCTGATCCTACATTGTATCGATCCTTGGTCGGAGCTTTACAATATCTGATGATTACACGGCCAGACATTGCTTATTCCGTGAACACTGTCTGCCAGTTTCAGCAAAGTCCGACCGTTGATCATTATCAAGTCGTCAAACGGATTCTTCGCTACGTTAAGGGTACTATCTCTCACGGCTAGGGGTGTTCGCGGTTTGGCCGAAACCGTTTAAACCGGCCAAATCGTAATTATTTGGCCGGTTATAATTTCGATTTTCAAACTGGCAGTTTGGAAATTATGAAATCGGTCAAAACCGGTTCAGTTCCAGTTTGGTTGCCCAAACCGGCCGTTTCAACCGGACCGGCCGTATACAAATTTATATATATTTGTCTAGATATTTTAGTAGTGCTATGTATAGATTAGTTGGATATTGTGGCTTGGTTATATGTGTTGGCCTAGGTTCAATCCCTCTTCCATACTCTTTCTACCCATTTTTATTTTTTTTCATTTAAAACATGTACTCCATAAGATAATATGAATGTTTACAAATGTAATATAATATATAGGTATGATATACTTATTTTTATGTGTACTTATTATTATTATTAATATTCACATAGATAATTTTCTAATTACTTTATTGTGAATTATTTATTTATTTATATATTGTCAAAGTTATATATCTTAAAAAAATAATATTTATAGTTGAAAAAATATTACTTGCGATTCGCAAATATATTATCTCATAAATTTAAAGTAAAAATCTTATACAGTATTACAATAAATCAATACTTGTTACATCAACTCTATTTTTATGCAAAAAAATTTAGTACATCAAACTGTTATTTAACATAATACTCCCTCTGTCCCGCCAGATTAGTCCATATTTCCATTTTCGTCTGTCCCACCAGATTAGTCCACTTTCCTAAAATGGAAAAAAATCTCCTCACATCAATAAAATATTAATTCCACTACACTCACAAACATTGGTTTCTGTGCCGAAACCAAACTAGACTAATCTAATGGGACGGAGGGAGTAATATTTTTCATATATACCCTCCGGTTTTGTTTTAATATATATGTAGATATAGATTATAGTGCATTGTTGAAATTTAGAACAAGTTTCATTCCAAAGCGTAAAATCAGCCGGACCGAACCGTTTTTTATATGGTTTGGCCGGTTTGGTTTAGCTAAATTATTCGGCCGGTTTGGTTTGGAAAAATTTCAAACCGTACTTATTGGTTTGGCCAAGATTTTTCCCCAAAACCGGCCGAACCGGACCGCGAACACCCCTACTCACGGCTTGGTTTTTTCTCCAGGCTCTCTCAAATTGCTTGGATATTCAGATTCCGACTAGGCTCTCTACCCCGACACACGACGTTCCACATATGGCTATGCTATCTTTCTAGGTCCGAACTTAGTATCCTGGAGTGCAAAGAAGCAACCGACCGTCTCCCGATCCAGCTGTGAATCAGAGTATCCTGCCATAGCAAACACGGCCACCGAGCTTGTCTGGACTTCGACATTGTTACGTGAATTGCATATGGTGCCGAAGTCTATTCCGCTGCTCCTTTCCGACAATGCAAGCTCTATTTTTCTCACGCAAAATCCGGTCTCCAACAAGCGATCCAAACACATTGACATAGACTATCATTTTGTTCGTGAGCTGGTTGAATCAAAACATATTTCCACAGACTTTGTGCCATCGGAGTCGCAGGTTGCGGACATCTTCACTAAAAGCTTGGGACGTCCACTCTTCGATCGATTCAAATTCAAGCTTCGTGTGTCTCCTTCGTCCACGTCTTCGCTTGCGGGGAGGTGTTACATAGATATATATCTTATGCATATCTTTGTAGATATTCTCATATATTTTCTAGTCTAGATAGATTTAGATTGTTTATACCTCTATATATACATGTATAATGTAATCTTTTCGGTGTGTGAAATAAAAGATTTCTCATCTTTACATTAACACCACACTTCATATTCTAAAGACATGACCATTAGATAAAAGGACATGACCATTAGATAAATTATATCACTTTAATATGTCATTATCTTTATAATAGTAATAAATATATGATTATTAATCACAATACATATACGTCTATATGTCCATATGTGTATATTTAAATGAATGCACATTGTACATAATCCAAAATTCTAACATTTTTAGCATATAGTTTTTCTATTTTAGTTAATTATTGATTGTTTTACAATTCCTAATTGACAAATACTAGGTATGGTTGATCATGTTATGACATATCTTAATTAGACCATTTCCGTATCACATATTTTAGATAGCTATATCCGTGGTTACATGTGTACCCAAAATAAATAATAATAAAATATTTATTGCGTAAGTCTTATGTGATAAATATTACATAAAATATTTATTACTAAATAATTTCAAATGAATTTTTTTTTTCTAACTTCTAGTAAGGGTGTGTGAAATCAAACCATTAACCAAAATCAAATTGAATAATAAAATTTTGGGCGGTCCAAATCAGGCGGAATTGACTCGATTTCAGTTCCAGATAGAAAATCTCAAATCAAAATTAAGCTGGTACGATTTTTTGGGTATGAGTTAGAGTAAAATTGAACTGATCACCCATATTAAATTTATATATATTTTAACTCTCCCCTTTTTCCATCTTGCCCATCGCAGGGTATACCCTTCTTCACTTCTCCCCTTCTATTATTCCTTGATTTTCCTCATCGCACTATGATAAGTTTTTGGTAAATTCTCGAATGAAACGGTCTCATCATTTTTATTGTGAGACAAATTTAATGAAATGATGTGTTTCTTTATTGCAAATGATATCTCACCATTTTTACTGTAAAACGAAGTTAATGAAATGATGTGTTTCTTTATGGCAATTGATGTATTTCTTTGTTGCAAATAATGTAATTTTAAAAAATGAAATGATATATTTAACTTATTTAAATGATGTATTAATGTTTGTCTCACAGTAAAAAAAATAGTGAAACCGTCTCTCAGAAGACCAACTCTAAGTTTTTTTAAAATTATTTGTTGAGTTGGAATTCTTTTTAGGTAGTTTTAAGGGAGAAAAAAAAAGGGTGACATTGAATTTGATTCGATTTCAGTGTAGTTTAAATATTTTGATTCAATGATTCGGTTCCATGTTATACAATTTTTCGATTTTACATTTGGCAAATTCGGTTGGGATTTTAAGCAAATTTTATTCACCCCTAAAGCTACACACATCACTAATCATAGTGGGAAGGTCACAACAAAACGACTAAACAAAAATAATATTTGAAGAAAAATCCTGATATCTTGGTGACTTTGGGGCTGTCAGCCAATCCACAATGCCCTTCCCTCTTTTCATCATATTTATACACGGGGCCGGACAATGCACTCATTTTTTTATATACTTTTTCCGTCCCTAATTATTAGTCCTCAATTGTAATGACACGATAACTAATATTTGTGAGTGTAGTAAAATTAATATTTTATTGGTGAGTATGTAAAAATTTACCATTTTAGCAAAGTGGACTAATAATTTGGACAAACCAAAAAAATAAGTGAGACTAATAAATTGAGACGGAGGGAGTATTTTATTGTATATGGTGATTCATGAAATTTCATGGATTATTTTGAAGAATGAATACTAAAAAAGAATAGAGAAATGTAGGAGAATTTTATTAAGAATAATGAAGAAAAACACCTATCATTTTACAATGAAATATAGAAGTATTTATAGGGAGGAAAACTTTAGATTTATAAGGAAAACAATTTAATTGTGGTGCGAATAAGCTCTTTCCTTTTTAGTTCTGGAGTTGATGTGGTCAAATCCCTCTTGACTTGTCTTTTTTTCCTCGTTATATTCTCCTTATATGTCTTTAAATGCCAACTGAACCGGTCTGGCTGCTTTAACTTTTATCGCGTGTCTTCGTGTCGTTCAATCCGGTCAGTGGTTTCTTCCAAATCACCTTTTCAGAGATGGGTACCGTGTTCAATGAGTGATTCGAGCGCTGGACCGGGTTGATCGCCTCAGCTCCAGGTGGTATGATTGCCCTACCAAGTCGACTCGGACTTCACTTGACGCCTGGTAGATCTCACAACCTGTGGTTGATAGGTCGAGCCACTAGACCGTTTGATGGGACCTCGTTCGATCACGTAGTGGACTTAGAATGAGCTTGGTCATTCTAGAGCACAACAATATATATTTAAATATTATTAAAAATATTTTAATTCATAATTTTCTCCCAGTAAATAGGATAGAGTAAATAGAAAATATTTAATTATTTGTAATTTTGAATTATGGTTTATTGAAATATAATTTAAGTTATATTCATTTTAAACAGTTTTTTAATAAAACTATATACCAAAATTAATAAAAAGAATTCTACGTAACTAGAGTATAATATTATTATAGTTTCATAAACTAAAAAAAAAAAACTCATTTTCTCATTCCCGTGAAATTAAATATGTAATTTGTAATTCTGTAATCCTAATTCAATTTTTTATGTGTTGTATTTATATTTTGTCAATTTTTATTTTTATTACTTATTGTAAATTTTCCAATTAAAATTTTGAATTTAAAATATTTTTTAATCTTTTATATGATATTAAGAGAGATAGATAAATTAGTATTTTAATTATATAAAGTTAAAGTTGGATAGTGGATGAGGTCACTGATGTAAGAGTTAAAAATGTTAAGTTGTGAGTTGTGTTCTAGATGAATAAAAATAAATATTTTATTAGATGATTGGGTCATAATCGGATCACTGAGAATAGTCTAATGTTTAGTGGCTATGTAGGATTGTTTTTAACTATATTAAAGATCAAAGAATAAAAATAACTCGTAGAAGAAAAAAAGGATATTTCAAATCCTACATATATATTTTGACTCTTGTTCAGGCCAGCCCAACCAAATTCTTTGCCTGACCACTAATTTTTGAGCCCATCATAAAATTTCTCTACACTTTTTTTTTTTTTTAATAAGTCTACATTAATCTCAAACTCACACACACTCACACTCACACACCCAGATGTTTCACTGGGAGCTCGAACTTGTGACCTCTCTAATCACAGGAAAATTGCTATAACCACTACATCCCGAGCGAAGGGACTACACTTTTCTTAGTCTAACATGGACTTGGTCGGTACCTAGAAAAGTTTATTCTCACATTTCTTAATTATTCAAATATGCCACGACCGCCAGAAGCGTGAACGAAATTCAGAGGCATAAAATACAAATTTCATCATGTTTTTTTTATATAAGAGTCCACTTAAATTAAGGTTTTTTTTATAAGTTTGTATGATTAAATTGAATCAAAATATGGATTAGGTTGAAATACTTTAGTTTGAGGAGTTAGAGCTCAACTTGAAAACCGGCGTATTAGCTAGATTAACTTTTTATTTTTATATAAGAATTATAATATCTAAATTTATTTTTAATTTTTAAAATCATTTTTTTAAAATTACATTTCAAGATATATGATTAATTTATTTCTAATAGTTTTCATAACTAAACATTCTTAAAATTACTTAACCATGAAGTTATTATATGGATAAAATAAAAAATATTTATCCTTAATATTAAAATATGAAATTTTATGTCTTTTGAATTTTTGAAAAAGATAGTATATATTTTACAAATTTCTTATCATTTACAAATAAAAAATAAAAATATATAATTGCATAACATATTTTATAAAATATTAAAAATAATTATAAAATCGTCCGCCGACGATTTATCGCAAAAAAAAAAATAATCTAAGATTAAATATTAAGATCAAGATTTCTTAAAAAAAAAAAAATCTAAGATCAATGTGAGCTGAAAGGGTCATAGCCCAATATAATTGATCCAAAATCCGACAACTAACCTAATTAACATTCCTAAGAGCATCCACAATGGGGTAAGATAATAGAGGTAGATAATGATGTGGATGAGAGAGAGTAGTGAGGTGGAGGAGAGAGAGGAAAGAGAGAGAAGAGATAGGTAGCTATTTATCTACCTGGGAAGATAATTTTTTGGGGGCCCCACCATATTTTAATTGTTAATGCTTAAGACTCTTTGGTGGCCCCATCATATAATAAAATAAAGTGGGAATACATATAACTAGCCACTTTGAATAAATGGGTGTGTTA
>JAPKLW010005521.1:0-20648 GCA_026898455.1 Plectranthus barbatus | reverse complement strand
CTGTAGCGTGCCCCAAAGTTGGGAAGGTCAGTTAGGGGCGTTACAGATATCTTGCCACCTTTTCAATTAATTCCATCATCTTATTTGGTAAACTCGAAATTAGTGTATTTTTTAAATAATTGAGTTATAATAATTATATTTTGGATTTCTCGCCTGTTAAAGGGTGGATGGAAAATTGATATGAATTTGATGCCAAAGTTGCATTGATTTTGATTAAAAGCTATTATATTAAAACCTTAATTTTATTTAATGCACGTCTCGTGAAACAATGCTTATAAGTTAGTATTAGCATTGTTATGAAAAATTTCGTACACGGCTCCGCCTAAGTGCTAAGCAGTACCTAATCAAATCGAATACGCTCAAGTTTTCGTGTCTAGTCAGTTTGAAAAGTAATTGACGTCTAGGCATTCTCTAGGCGCCGATTTAGGTGATCGATTAAGTAGGTTATGTGATATATAATTGATTCAGACGGCTTATTATTTTTTTTAAAAAAAATTAAAATTTATATAATTTAATTTTTATTTAATGATAAATATTATTATAAATGTTAGATGTGAAAAATTAGTTTACCAATTAACTTCCGCCTAGAAAATAATTAAGCGCTAGACCTCACTCAAGCGTCCAACTAACACTTAGCAATTTTTACTACCTTGGTTATTAATAGCATAAAGTGAACGAGATTTATAAGAAAAAATAGTAATCTTATTGCAAAAGATTTTATTTTAAGATGTTTTATTCTAAGTATTTTTCTTGATGCCAAAAAGATGTGGCATAAAAAATTCTAAAGAAAAATAGTTTAGTGTGAGATTTTATGCATATTGATTGAGTCTCCTAAGACTACTTGCATGGTGAGTTTTTTGATTGGGTCACAATACAAGACAAAAAAATTTACATTAAAAAATAAATAAATAAATAAGGAAACAGGGTGGCCTCCTCGTCTAACCGCCCAATTCCGGCCACTCTCTGCCCTTCACTTTTCATATATACACTCAATTTTATCTTTTTAAGCAAATACACGTGTACATTCAAATTTTTTATATATTATTTTAATTATGTGTTAAATAAATAATATTAACACCAACATTTGTTCAATATAAAATAGGCAACAGTGTAAATAATTATATATAATATAAATAATTGAATTAAAATGTTGATGGTTGAAGAATTTTATTTTACAAGAATTTCATCCTTTTGGCTTGCTTTTATCTTTGGATTTTGTTATGTCTTTTGTATTAATTATATTAATTTTGTTTGTCAATTTGAATTTTTAATGTACAATTATTTATTTATTTAATTATAAAATTTAAAATATTTTCTAATTTTATATATATTAAAAGAAAAAGAAATTAATATTTTAATTAAAAATTAGATTGGATTGAGGTCACTTATGTGAAGGTAAATAATACTCCATTAAGTTCTAGGTTGGATAATGAATAGAAGAAAAATTAATATTTTATTTAATGGTTGGGTCACGGTCCGGTGACTTATGAGGATAGTCTAAGACTTGTCCTAGCAATAACATTTGCTAAAATGTCATGCATATTTTATTAATAAATTGAATTAAAAAAATTGTAAAAGGAAAATTTGGGGGAGGAGTGTCATGACTCCACTGCTGTCGGACGAGCTGCAATGTCATCCATTCACATGCTGCCACTTGGCAGCATGTGATTGGATACTCATATTTTTTGGATAAATCCACAAAATAATTATTAAAAAAATTATACCAAAATTCATAATTTTTTTTCTCTATAAAATGAACCCAATATTGATACATTTTCATTCATAACCAAAACTTCTATTTTCTCTAGTATTTCTTCATTTTGATATCTTGTTATGGATCCAAATTATCTCAATTACTTCTTCTCTTCCCAAAATTATCCAAGCCAACAAGATTATCTTTTCTTCCAAAACTATTCAAACTACCAAAATTCGCAACAATTTTCAAATGTTGAAGGTATAAATTTTTCATATTCTCCTAATTTCAATAACCCTCATTCCTCTCAAGATGTTGAATCTCTCAGTACCAAAATGCCAAAAGGTTCAAAAACTAAGTTGGTGTGTAAAAGAAGATGTAGCCCTCATGTCTTCATGGATCTATGCTAGTGAGGATAGCATACGTGGAAAAAATTAGAAGGGAAGCTCGTTATGGGGTCGTGTACATAAATTGTATCACGATCGTCAAGCAGAAAACCTAAATGATCTCAACGAAAGGAACGTTGAATCGATGAAAGGTCGTTGAAAACAACTTAGTGAAAACGTAAATCGGTGGGTGGGTGCTTACAAGGATTTATGAAGCTCAAACAATTTATGAAGCTCACCTAAAATAAAATTTGAAATATAAAATTTTGTGTATGGGAGAAGTTGTTAACAGACATTTGAGAAAGAAGCTCAGACAATTTATGAAGAAGGATTTTCAGGATTTATGAATATAACAATTTATGAATTTGAAATATGCTCTCCAATTCTGTTAATTCCCATGTGTTTGGATTCCAAAAATAACTTTTCTCTAAGATAGTTTTAATCATTTTGAAGAAGAAAAAGACTATTCCTTAGTAGCAACTTGATTTATACACAAATAGCATGTGCTAGTTGTTGGCAAATTGTACCATAACCAATTAGTTTCAACAGGAATAATCTCTCCACATAATTTTTTTTACCTTTAATGGCACCATAAAGTTTCTCACCATTTTGTATTAATATAAAACTAATATTAAAATTATAAATAAATTCATAAAAAGAAAAAGAAAAATTACATTCAGCCCAAGCCAAAGATAGGGATGTGAAAAAAAAATTCCAAAATATCTGTGGCTTGGTAATAATATGATTATTGTAATATCTACTGTATATCAATATTTATTATACCGAAAACATATTATTTTTACTATAAAATAATAAATTAAAAGTAAAATTACATCTTCTCTATTTACTTCAAATTATATTAAGCTATCATTGATATAAATATTTTTTTAAATAAATTCGGGGTAAAAATGGAAACATATAAAAAAAATTAGTATGGAAATGATATACCAATATAGTAAAAGAATGGTAAAATATTAGTATATAAATTTTATCATAAATATATACTGAAAATTTCAGCACGATAACATTATAAATTTTTATCATACCGTAAATTCGATGCATATAATAAAAAAAAGTTTAATAATCCTCCCTCCGTCCCATAACATTAATCATGTTTTCCTTTTTCGTCTGTCTCAAATATTAGTCATCTTTTCTAAAATGAAAAATTAATACATACTTACTAATAAAATATTAATTTCCTCTATTTCTACGCGCATTGATACCTGTGTCGGAATAAAACAATACTAATGTTATGGGAAGGAGGGAGTAATAGGTAAGTATAATTAACCAAATTTAAGCCCTAAATGAATATCCAAATGAGAAGATGAATTAGTTTTGAAGGTGAATTTGTTTAGGTTAACAGAATTAACAGACAAGTTTAGGTTAATTCTTGTTGAGAGCAGAATCCACAGACTGGCTCGTTATTATAAGAAGACTAAGAAGCTCCCACCAGTCTGGAAATAGTAAGTTCAAATTTGAAGTCCATTCTGCAGTTGGATTAATATTCCTAGATCCTATACTTGATGAGATTTTGATTATCTGAAATGTGCTTCCTTAAAAAATTCTCTAGATTTAAACTTTACTAAGTCAAGACTGTAACTTTTGCTTGTAATCGACAAAACAAGGCCACAATCCAACCACTATTATATAGTTTCTTATACAATTCTATGATGATCTTATTTCTTTTTTCCTAGTTTATGGATTCCATAAAACCATTAATATTTTGATTCTTCTACCTTCTTAGATTACATTTTGTAAGCTTGTACTATGATATCCTCTATCTTCCAACCCAAATTCTTTCTTTGATGATCTTATGTATTCACTGCAGCGAATCTACCACCGCCAGCACTCTTGTGGCTTAAAAAATATGCATGCACTTTCTAGATTTGGATTTCTGTTGGAGTAATATACTAAGAAGAGGGTTTTTTGCAGCATTGGAGTATTTTAGGTGAGCTTATATTTTTCTCAAATTTTGTGTATGGGAGAAGTTGTTAACAGACATTGAGAAAGAAGCTCAGACAATTTATGAAGAAGGATTTTCAGGATTTTGTTGTATTCAAGGAAGTTATGTGCAAACATCCAAAGTGGGATATAACATCACTTCGGTGTGAAAATGAAGAGGACAATGATGAAGATGATGGTAGAAGCCACAAGAGATCAGAAACATCTGAAGATGGGGGATATTCTGTGCCTTCTGGTGAAGAAACTCCAACTAGCAGAGCTTCTATTTCCCGCCCAATGGGTAGAGACAAGGCAAAAAGGAAAGGAAAAGGTAAAGTTTCTACATCAAATTCATCTAATAAATTTGTTGCAGAATTACGTGCAATGAGAATCTCCAAAGATAATGAACTGGAGTTTATGAAGAATGATGTGGCAACAAAAAAGGAGATGGATAAAATGAAGATGTATAATAAGACGTTGAATACCTTGCTGGCAAAACATGTCTTAACTCCAGAAGAAGAAGATCTCAAAATCCGTCTGATGGCACTTGTGTTTGGACCATCTAATTAATCTTATTTCATGTAATTTCAGTGTGTTTGTTTCACCAATCTTTAGCATTTGATGTATTTTGTTGTGTTTCGATGTATTTCAATTTGTTTTAGTATGTTTATCTCATTTTCCTTATCAACTCTGCACCATTAATTGTGATATGTCTCTATCATATCCTTATCTCATAATATTCAACACTGCACCATGTCTTTATGTCATTTTTCTTATCAACTCTGAACCATTAATTGTGATATGTCTCTATCATATCCTTATCTCATAATATTCAATACTGCACCATGTCTTTATGTCATTTTTCTTATCAACTCTGCACCATTAATTGTGATATGTCTCTATCATATCATTATCTCATAATATTCAACAATGCACCATGTCTTTATGTCATTTTCCTTATCAACTCTGCACCATTAATTGTGATATGTCTCTATCATTTTCCTTATCAACTCTGCACCATTAATATTCATTTACCCACTATAATATTTAACACTGCACGTCCCCACCATTAATATTCTTCACCCACCATTTCTCTATCAACTCTCTAGCACATCCCCACCATTAATATTCTTCACCCACCATTTCTCTATCAACTCCCTAGCACATCCCTACCATTAATATTCTTCACCCACCATTTCTCTATCAACTCTCTGGCACATCCCCACCATTTGTCTATATAAGACGTTCTGCCATTTATCATCCCTGCACCATCACCCACCATTTTTTATCTCTTTCTTCTCTTTCTTTGTAAAATAATTTGCACAATCAATTCCTCTTTCTCACTTCATAAAATATCTCTCCACGAAAACTCATCATCAGACTCAAGTTCCGATTCATTTGAAATCCCTGGATATGATGAGTGGGAAGAACGAGTCCATCAGCAAAATCGACAAATTGATGGAATCATCCAAGAGTTCATCACAAGCAATCACAATCTGTTTGTACAACCTACAAATAGGAGAAGATATATCAACAGAGAACGCGAGATTGGTCATGAGCGTTTGATGAATGATTATTTTGTGGAGATGCCGACATACACTCCACAGATATTCAGACGAAGATTCCGCATGCAAAGATCATTGTTCCTCCCTATAATGGAGGTTGTCACTGCCAATGATGAATATTTTCAACAAAGGCGTAATGCCTCCGGCAGACAAGGTCTTTCACCAGTAAAAAATGTACTGCAGCAATGAGGGTTCTCGCATATGGGGTATCATCTGACGTTGTTGATGAATACTTGCGAATGAGTGAAGCTACGACTAGAGAGACTCTTGTTCATTTTGTTGAAGGTATCATTTCATGCTTCGGTGAAACGTATCTTAGAAGGCTAAATCGAGAAGATCTTGCTAGACTACTCTATGTTGGAGAACAACGTGTTTTTCCAGGTATGATTGGTAGTATTGACTGCATGCATTGGGGATGGAAAAATTGTCCCACTGCGTGGGCAGGTCAATACACAGGGAGAGGTGGAAGTCCAACAATAATCTTGGAAGCTGTTGCTTCATATGATTTATGGATATGGCATGCATTCTTCGGAACACCAGGTTCGTGCAATGATATTAATGTACTGCATCGGTCTCCTGTCTTTAATGATGTGTTAGAAGGTCGGTCACCGAAAATTAATTATTTTGTGAATGGTCGTCAAAATGATAGAGCATATTATCTCACTGATGGCATTTACCCTTCATGGGCTGCATTTGTCAAGTTAATAGTTGCCCCACAGACCAGAAAACACAAGTTATTTGCTCCACACCAAGAGTCTGCTAGAAAAGATGTCGAGAGAGACTTTGGGGTTCTACAAGCTCGTTTTGCTTTTCTTCGACGCCCATGCCTTATTTGGGACAAGGTTGTGATAGGAAAAATCATGATGGTATGCATCATTTTGCACAATATGATAGTAGAAGATGAACGACATACATATCAAAACTATCATGATCCCACAGAGTTTCTCATGGATACCCCTACAGAAGTGCAATGTGAAGATGTTGAATCGCTCAACTACTCTACACAACGTATTTCCAGTTTGTCTGCATATATGATCAATAGAGATGAACTTCGCAACAGACAAGCTCATCAGAACCTTAAACATGACTTGATTGAGCACATATGACAAAAATTTGGTGCCCATGAATAAATATGTAATTCGTTTGTAATTTCACTTTCATGTTTGCTCTTGTATTTGTAATTCATGTATTCGTATTTAATTTCAATTCAACTTCTGTAGTTTATATTTTATTCAAATATTAAAATTTTAAGTGTATGTAATAAAAATATTATAATTATATAGTAATATATAAATATATAATTAAAAAATTAATAAATAATTATAAATAATATATATTGAAGTATAAATATGAAAATAAAATAAATTTTAGGTTGTGTGGATGTCATTGATGTGAGTGAAATTGAGTTGGGCTGTGGGTTGTATAGGTGGATGAGAGAGAAATTATTATTTTATTGTTAAGTTGGGTTATGGAGTGTCATTGCTAGAGATAGTCTATGAGTCATGTGTGAGATATATTAGATCTCTCCGTCCATTCCAATTGAAATGATGACATTCTAATTTAAATGAGTTGATTCTGTCAGAATTAGAGGATTTTGTCAAGGATTATCGGAAATGCTGCATTTTGATTGGATGTGCCATTCAAAAATGAATTTTCGATTATAATACACTATATTTCACTGTCTCACACAAAATACCTTCTCAAACAAGTTTTTGGCTATGACTATATGCACAAAGAAACTAAGCCCATAGCATTAATGAACACTTTTTTTGCAACGAGAAAAGCCTTACATTGATCAATAAAGCCATCAGGCCTTCATTTTTTCTAATTCCTATTTGCGGCCTACAAGATTTATGGGTGAGTTAGGAGATATTATACATCAAATAAAAGTTTTGTTTTAATTAGTGAATTTTTAAAAATTGAAACATCTCTGTTGGTTCCGAAATGAGAGTAATATATATATATTGCAACGGAAGTCACTTGTTCTCCAAAACTGATTGAAACTCAGTTTCGGATGATCAAAAGTAAGTTAAGCTCATATATGTACTTAAGTAAGTTTCAGAGTTATACGCTTTAATATTTTGCTAAGTATTGGAGGTTTTAAAATAAGTATGGATGAAACTAAGTATGCCGAATCTTAAATAAAAGCAAGTAAATGACTCAAGATATTATAGTGGTTCGGACTCAATATCCTACGTCCATTCTTCCGAACTTAATCGGGAAATCCACCAAGTATCAAATTACAAGCCTTCCTACTATGGATAGCCCTTTGGCACTTCGTGCTTTGGTGTGCTATCCTCACTCGTCTAGAAATTCCTTGCAAGCTGACTTAGTTTTCAGGTAGAAGTGAGGACACACCCCGCAACCTTCTTCCTGGTGGTTGGATATTTGCACGTTCTTCCCAAAATTCAGTTTGTTGGGTAGACGCCCGTAAGAATCAGAATCCCAGAGTAGGATAGTGATTACTGTGAATATAACTTAGAAAGTTATATTCACCAATAGTAGAGCTTCGGCTAAAAGCTTCAGCCTCGTGCTTAGAAAAAATAGCACGACAGTGATAACTTGAGTCAGAAACTCAAGTCTCGTGTTCAGAACACGGAGTAATCAGAGCTTGAGTGGAAAGAATAGGAGAGTAACGACTTAGCTTTTTAGAGGATTCGGATACATTCTTCGTTGGAACTGTTGGGCTATTTATAGAAGATTCCTTTGACATTTTAAAATTCTGTCCGTTAGACACAAAATTTCGGTTGTTAGAGACATTGAAAATGTCGTCCAATCATGCCCATTCTTTGGTAGGTTTGCTCTGCTCTGAAAAGGTGTACTTCCTTGTACTTTCTACCTGCTCTTGTCAGACTTAGCTTCAGTCCGAGGAATCCAAGTATAGACATCCTCGTATTGACTTTTACTTAGCAATCATATGCCTTTAAGTTTGACTGAGCTTGGTTCTTCTCGTGTTTCACGTGCTTACGAAATAAGGTCTCCATACCGACATTCCATAGTTAGTACGGACAACCCTCATACTGATTTCTCATAAGTCAGTATGTTAACTTCTATACTGAGTTCCCAAACTCATTATAAGCCTAGGCCATACTTAGTGAAACTAAATTTCTCACACGAATACTTCTTCAAATCTCGAGCATATCCTTTGCTCGGTTTTCAACACCTAAGTTGTTGGTCCCGGATATCAGGGTATACTTTGGCAGCGGAAAATACGTAAGTTCGTTTCTTGCACTCTGCTGGATACACAGCTGACTGGGACCTTGTCAGCTGGTAAGTCAACTGGCAACTGAGTATTCAGCTGACTGGCAACTGGCTGGTCAGCTGATGACTCAGGACTTAGAAAATTTTAGAGTCGAGTTTGCACAGTTATAAACTGGTTTCAGTAATACTCCAGCACTTGGGTGCTGGGTTTTAAATCAGTAAGTAAATGCTGAAAGCAGTAAATAACAAGGATATTTTATAGTGGTTCGATCAACTGATCTACGTCCACTCTCCAGTCGAAGCACTGGAAATTCACTAAAAAGAGTAATCCGGTACAAGATTTCCTACGATCTATTTCCAGCTGGTAGATGCCTCGTCTACCTGTCCACTGGATCAACCGCTCCTGGTCCTTGTCCTTCTTCAACTCTCGTCAGATGGATGGAGTGCGAGCACGTCACTTCAACCTCCACCTCCGACTGATTGGGTGTTGAGTTCTCCCAAGAACTTGACTCTTGCTGGCGGCAAAAACTGCCCGTAATAACTCTGGAGCTGGCTGGCTCAAGAGCTGCTATGTTCTTCCTCGGAATGAGAAAGAACACCAAATGAGATCAATAACTCACAAGCTAGAAGCTTGGAGTCTCGTGTTCAAATGATTGACACACGGAGTAGCTTTAAGAAAAGCCTCGAAAGATTGCTTATTCGCTGATATGAATGCGTTTGAGCTTTCGGTAGGTCAAGAGTGTTGAATGTTGATGGATCCCAGGTATTTATAGACGAGGGATCCCATTCAAATTTACTAGCCGTTTGGACACATCCGGAAAAGTCTCTGTCCTCGCATGTCCTTCTGCAGGCGGCAGGTAGGAATTTCCGGAAAGCGCCATGCTTTTGTCCACTTTATCTGACATTGATCTCTTTATGTCAGAACGGCACTATTCGTCAGTACGAGGAATCGGAACTGGTAGTCTTGAACTGATAGACTTTAAGGTATCCTCCTTAAAGTCATACTCTGTCAGTTAATTCCTCGACGAATCTTCTTTTTGTCTCTAAGACTCTGGGAGAGCGAATCTTGAATTCTGCTGATAACCTCCGACTGGTAGATCATACTGGTGATCTTGTGCTGGCAGTCTCTGCTGGTGACTTTCCTTAGCACAATCAAGGTCTACCAATTCGTCTGATGTTATCTCTTGGAATCTCCCGTGACTGGTGGCTTCACCGCTGGTGAATAGTATCAGCCAGAACACATATTCTGCTGGTAAGATCTCTCAGCCTCCTGCTGGTGAAATCTTCCCAACTGGTGAACAGTAACCAGTCAATAGCTCTACTCCATGCTGATGAACAGTGTCAGCATGAGTCTTGTCAGTCGCTTGCTGGTGAGACTTCTCTCAACTGGTAAGTACATCTCATGCTGGTGAACAGTAGCCAGCATGAGTCTTGATCAGCTACGACTTACAACTCAAAAGACCTAAACAGGACTTTACATTTGAGACTAGAGCTATTCTAGAGACAAACTGACGCTGGTTGGACTTAGGATTTGATCCACCAAAACACTTAAACACCAAATCTAAGATCTAAGCTATCAACTGGAGAAGGGAAACTTAGCCAGATTTCCCAACAATTTCCCCCTTTTTGGTGCGATCAAAGCCTAACCAGCGAGCACTCAGCTGATGAGGAAAGTTACAAAGCATTTCTGGGTTTTTACAAATAAACCTATCAGATCTAAACCCATGAAACTACTTCCTCACATCAGCTCTAACCTAAAAATCTTCCCCCTCAAACTGGGAGAGATATTGCTCGATTAAATTATGAAGTAAAGTCTGAGCCAGGTTAGAATTAACAAGTACCAAATTGAGTGCTGGTGCTGATTACACAAAATGTGTAAGTTCAGCTGGTAAGTAAAAATCAGTAGACATTAGTT
Source organism: Plectranthus barbatus (assembly GCA_026898455.1). Taxonomy (NCBI): domain Eukaryota; kingdom Viridiplantae; phylum Streptophyta; class Magnoliopsida; order Lamiales; family Lamiaceae; genus Plectranthus; species Plectranthus barbatus. The sequence continues at coordinate 9,947 of JAPKLW010005521.1, read as the reverse complement.
GGAAAATGAGAAATTGTCGTCAACCCGTCAGTAATCAATCCATTAATGATGTGAAATTACAAGTACAGGAAGGACAACTGACTAGTCTAGACTGGTACAAAATTACTTACACAAAAAATGAAGAGTACAAGACTTATGGCTGAGATGAGGATCCAGGTGATTGATTGCGATTTGCTAAATTCCTCAAGATCTCTGTAAGAGCCGCCATATCTTGTTCCCTCTTTAAGCGCTCCTCAGCAGCAATGCGACGCTCTTCCGCAGCAAGCCGAGCCCTCTCCTCATCAGCGACTGCTCGCGCCCTTTCCCCCTCTTGGATCCGCGCCAAAAAGGAGTTCACCCCAGAGGTGAAAGCCTCCATTTGTTGCGCCATCTCTGCTCGGTAGGAAGAAAAGCGCTGGTCCATCCTGGCATCAATGAGAGCAACCAGTTGCGCAGGCGGATGGACCTCGGAGAGAGGCTCTGCTGACAGCTCCATCGAAGTAGAGGGCACACCAGATGAGGCCTCAGCCATCTCAGTGTCAGCTCCAGTTGGCCTCTCCACTACTGGCTCTGCAGCGGCTGATGCTTCTGCTGGGACTGCAGCGGCTGCTGACGCTGACTCCTCAGCTGATTCCTCCACCAGCACCTCAGCTGATGCTGGTGGGACTTGTTCTTCTGCAAAGTCCGCCTCCACCCAGTCAACGGGCTCCAGCTCCACAACATTCGGAGCACCAGCGACTGCAGGGACCAGCCATCTGCTGCGGGAGGGATCCTCCTCCACCACGTGATCAATTTGCAACTCAGTGGCTGCCATATCGAACAGACGGGCAAAGTAGAGGAGGAGCGGTGGGAGGGCAATCAGTATTCGGATCCTTCGGAGAGCGTAGACCACCTGAAAGCCCCGGCTGGTGCGGTGGAACTGGAGAAAGGGCACTCGGACACGCCTTGGCTGCGGGAGTCCTGAACTGCCAGTCCTTAGGCGATAATCAAGAATCTTCTGCACTCGCCGCCGGACACGCCTAAGGGACAAGGGCTCTGGCTCGTCAGTTAATGTATCCATGAATTCATTCGCCCAGTCCTCTTCATTCCTCCAGTATTGCAGCCCCAGCCTAGCGTATAGAACTGAGCGCTTCTCCACCGTGAGATACCGCTCCACACGGTCAAAGATCCTCCATCGCCGCAGCTCACAGTACAGGGTCGGGTTGACAAACCACAGATACCGGAAGTCATTGAACATGTCGAAATCAACGGCATCCTCGACCTCCACTGTGATATTTTCTGCGTACTCATACAGAGTACGGTTGTAGAACTCCATCGGCCTCAGGGGCAGGCACCAGTCCTGGATGCGGGAAGCTAAGACCGACTGGTGGGGGAGCCCGCGGAGGGGAATGATGTTGAGAATGCTGTAGTCAGGCACTTGAGAGGTGTCGAAGGCCTCTTCTCCGCGTAACTCCCACCGATGGGGTCCATTGACCATCTCTTCATAGTCATCATCGTCGACCACGTTGTAATTGAGGACGCTGACGGTTATGTCAAGTCGTGGTCGCGAATCAGCACGTCGAGGCTGTGCTGGTGAGGATGTCGCTGGTCGTCCAGAAGTTGAGGCTCCTTGGGACTGTTGACGACCGAGCTGAGCCTTCCCTTCCTTTGCAAAATCTGGGAACAGGTTCCTTGGCTCCATCCTCTGGATTGTGGAGTGCTGGACAACTGGTGGCTCCTCTTCTTCAGAATCATCAGAAATAACAATGGGAGCCTTCCCAGCATTCCTTGCACCAGTCTCCACATCCATCTCTTCTTCCTTCTCTGCCTCCTCTTCCTTCTCCTCCGCCAGTTTTTCCGGGGTGGTCGCCCGCTCATCAACTCCTCCGCTGGCAACCCCTTGCACTGCCAGCGGGCCTTCTTCGGCAACTCCGCCTCCGCTGGCATCCCCTTGCGCAGCCAGCGGGCTCCCAGCCTCTTCCTCATCCGGCTGGTAGTGCTCGACTATGGACATGATGTCCTCGTCGACTCCCATCACCAGCAGGCGCTGATATGTATCTTCTGGTAAAAGTTCGCCTGGTGGTGGGGAAGCTGGTGGGCTGGCACTTGGACTTTCATCAGCCTTTCCTTTGCCCTTGCTTGCCAGCCTCAGCTGTTCAGCCAGCTCCTCCTGGCGCCTGGCTTCATGCTCAGCCTGCACCTTGGCATAGGCTTCATCGCGGGCTGCCAGCTCAGCCTCTAATTTTCGCTGGGCTGCCAAGGCCTTCAGCCTTGCCTTGGCTTGCTTCCTCCTGACAATGGAGGCACTTCTCTCCTTCTTAGCCTGCTCCATCACCAGCTGAGCTCTGGTTTGGACCCTCTTCCTCTTCCGGGTCATAATCTCCAGCTGCTCCTCCTGGGTCTGTCCCAATATGTTCCTTGGAGCTGGACCAAGAACCAGTGCCTGATGTGGCTGCTGATGCTGATGCTTCTTGGGTCTTTTGGACTTCTTCTGGGATGGCTCGTCAGTAGGGACGATGCGGATGTCCCGGGGATGGATGCCAGTGGCCGCATCCACTGCATCTCCCAGCTGAGCGAAGAGACGCTCAGTCTCTCGCTGGCGCTTGAGCGCAGCCCTTTCTTCTTCAGTCAGCGGGCGAGCCATAACTGGCAGTTGCTCGCCCTCATCCACCTCATCTTCCTCAGAGACACCCTCAGAAGGATTCACTGAGGTCTTCCCCTTCAGCCTCCTGGGCTTCTTGTAGTCTGGGCGGGGGAGTTTGGCTTGCTCCTTGGTCGGAGGGATGAAGTCCGAACTGACCAATTGCTCACCCTGGTCCACCCCATTACCCAACTCCATCTCCAGTAGGCGGCTGATACGAAGCCCAAAGGATACGGAATGGGCAAACCTCCCTTCAGTCGGAACGTCGATGTTCCTGCCGACGTGTTCCAGGAGCCGGCCGTAAAGGAATTCGGCCCAGTTCCCTTGAATCCCGTCAGCAAGGGCACTCATCACGGAGAACTTCCGGATGCTCAGCTCTGCGTACGACCCCACTTTGCACTGCAGCATTCGTACGACTATGTCGCACACCATCTGCCAAAACTCGTCCATCTCGGACTTTCTCATTCCAGTCCGGAAGGTGGTCACCTCCGCCTTCTTCCACTGGGTCCAGTGCTTCTGGAACTCGACGGTGTTGTTCTGAAGGTAGGTAGCCACATCCTCGCCTTCGTTCCTTAGCCCGAACATCTCGGCGAGGTACTCGGGGGAGACGGTGATCAGGTGTCCAAACACCGAAGTGGTGAAGGACCGTCCGCCGTCGGCGATCACCGCCCGTGCGTAGAACTCCGCCACCAGGTGCGGATGGAAAGTCTGGGGCGCCGCCGTCAGATACTGTCGGAGGCCTTCATGATCGATCATCTCGATCAGCTCCTCCCCATGGTTCTTTCTGGCCAGTTTTTCGTTGAGGATCTTCTCCTTTTGAACTTGTGCGGCTCTGACTTGGGCATTTGACAACCGATCACGGGTTGCCGGCTTGTTCAGGGCAACAAGTCGCGCGAACGGATAAGTATAGTCAATATCCTCAATCTTCACAATGCCGGTGTACGTCGGCATGTGCTGCTCGGCAACTGGTAGTCTGGGCTCACCAGACGATGAAGATGTGGAAGGTGGGTTGTCTTCCGGGGGATTATCAGTTGGGGGGCGTGAAGATGAAGCCATAATCTCAGGAAACTTAAGAATTTTGAGAGAGAATGAGAGAGATTAGGGCTGGAAAAATGTGAAGGATCGTAAAAGGTTTCTCCGGTGAGGGACCTCGAGTATTTATACTCGAGTCCATGCAGGAATCTACGACCAGGATCAACGCTCAGCACGCGGAGATCTACGGTCATCAGCAGGCCCGATTTCCTGTGTTGACGGGCGTGGTCGTGCTGACGTGCTGCACGACGTGGTGCTGACGTGGTGCGCTGCAGTTGGTGGAAACCAAACGTCGGACTGCGCAGCCATTGTGCACATTAAATGTGGCATTAAATGCCGCATTAAATTCGGAGATCCGCATACGCCATCGGATTCGAACGATCCCGCCATTTCTGCGACAGCTGGCTTGGCTGGGCATCACCAGCATACGCCAGTCGCATACTTCCCCCTAACTGGTTGGCCTCTTCATCAGTTGGCAACTGATACCACATGCTTATAATACATTCTGCTGGCAAACTCATCAGTTAGTAACTGATACCACTTAATGAAGAGCCATTTCTCCACTTGATGATAATTTCTTCAGTTAGCAGCTGATACCACCTTGTAGATATACATCATCAGTTAGCAACTGAGACCACTTGAGAAATCAACCACTTGCTGGTAGCACGTCCTGCTGGCAAACTCATCAGTTAGCAACTGATACCACTTGATGATCAGACTAGCGACCTTAACCAAATTGAGAGCTTGGACTCAATTTTCGCCAGTCGTGGGAATGACCACCAGTTATCTGCTGGCAACTGGAAGTGGATCCATTTCTTCAACACTGCTAGAAGGTGGCAGCTGGGACCCAATTTCGCTTCAGCGGAAGATAAAAGCTGGCAAGATGAAATGAGAGCTGGGACTCATTTCCTTGGACAATTGAGGGATAAAGTCCGCCAGTAGATATCATCTGTGGTTGGTAGACACCACTAGTCGAGAAACACCACAACTGAGAACTTGGACTCAGTTGTAATCAGCATACGCCAGAGAATCAAGAACAGAATGAGAGCTTGGACTCATTCTTCCTCATCATTAAGGCTCGCATCAATCTCCATAAGACCGAGTTTGATGCACAACTCCTTGAATCTTGCTTCTGGCAGGGGCTTTGTGAAGATGTCAGCCAGTTGATCCTCAGTACGAATGTAGTCCACGCTGACATCCTTCTTCTCGACATGATCACGAATGAAGTGATGTCGAATGTCTATGTGCTTGGTCCTGGAGTGATGAACCGGATTCTTCGTGATGCACATAGCACTGTTGTTGTCGCAATAAATAGGAACACAGCCAGTGTCCACTTCATAATCAGCCAGTTGTTGCTTGAGCCAAATAATTTGAGCACAGCAACTGGCAGCAGCAACATACTCAGCCTCAGTGGTAGAAGTAGCTACAGAGTGCTGCTTCTTGCTGAACCAGCTAATCAGCTTGTGTCCGAGAAACTGACACGTACCACTGGTACTCTTGCGGTCAATACGGCATCCAGCGAAATCTGAATCTGAATATCCGATAAGCGTAAGCTCATCATTTCTGGGATACCATATTCAAAGAGATTCTGTCCCCTTCAGATATTTCACAATCCGTTTAGCAGCTTCCATGTGTGACTTCTTAGGATTAGCTTGAAATCTGGCACACACTCCGACTGAATACGAAATGTCGGGTCTGCTGGCAGTGAGATAGAGGAGTGATCCAATAATTCCTCGGTAAACAGTAGGATCAATTGATTCCCCTTGCTCATCAAGAAATATCTGGCAGCTGGTACTCATCGGGATCCTTAGAGACTTAGTCTTCTCTGGGCAATATTTCTGAATAAGATCCTTGGTATACTTCCGCTGGCTGATAAAAATACCATCAGCTGATTGCTGGACTTGAAGTCCTAGGAAGTATGTCAGCTTGCCCATCATACTCATCTGGAATGAGGTCTGCATCAGCTTAGAAAACTTCTCACAGAGAGATATGTTCTTGGATCCGAAGATGATGTCATCGACATAGATCTGCACCATCAGCATGTCAGCTCCATCGTTGAGAAGAAAGAGAGTCCGATCGATCTTCCCTTTTCGAAATCCATTGCTGGTGAGGAACTGAGATAGTGTATCATACCAAGCCCTGGGCGCCTGTTTCAATCCATACAGGGCCTTCCTTAGCTTGTACACTTTGGTGCCAATTTCAAATCCAGGAGGTTGCTCTACATATACCTCCTCCTTTAGTTCGCCATTCAAGAATGCGCTCTTCACGTCCATCTGGAACACCGTGAAGCCGTGATACGCTGCATAGGCCAAAAACAGCCGTATCGCCTCCATTCTTGCAACTGGTGCAAAGGTCTCATCAAAATCGATGCCTTCACACTGTCTATAGCCCTTGGCGACTAAACGAGCCTTGTTCCGGACCACAATGCCATCTTCATCTCGCTTGTTCTTGAAAACCCACTTGGTGCCGATCACTGACTGATGTGATGGTCTCTCTACCAAGTCCCAAACGTTGTTGCGAGTGAACTCCGCAAGCTCTTCGTGCATGGCATTGATCCAATCGGCAGATTCGAGCGCATCTTTGATGGACGTAGGTTCCATCTGAGAGATAAAGCAAGATAAAAGCGCTCTGCCGTGCCTGGTCTGGACAGAACCTTCCGGATCACCGAGAATAGCATCAGATGGGTGATCCCTCAGCCATTTGGGAGGACCAGCGACCGCTGGTTCCGGCTGGGAAACAGGTTCATCTGTCCTGACGACTGGTGCTTCCACATTTCCACCAGTCGGAGCTGCAACATCAGCTGGTGCTGGACCTTCACCAGTTGGAACAACTTCATCAGCATCACCTTCTGACTGGTTGTCTGAATCTCCACCAATGTTGTCAGCATCAGCTGGAACATCCTCTCCAGCTGGTCCATCACTGCCTTCTTCTTCAAAAAGGCCAGTAGGGATTCCCCCTAGATTGTTACTGGGTCCACTCAGGGAGATTGAGTGTAAGGTCTCAGCAAGGTCATTTGCATCACCGACCCTCTCAGGTTGCTGATGGGCACCTGAGGTAACTGGTTGTGAAGATGATCCATTCATCGGTCTAGTCGAACCAGTTGGTTGAGCATTGGAAGAATTCCTGCCCAACTGGTCATTGACATCATTGACCTCAGGAACATCTTCTGCCAGTCGGCGTAAGGTCCTGCGCACTAAAGTAGCTTCATCAAAAACAACATTGCATGTTATTTCCACAAGCTGGGTCGTCTTGTTAAATACTCTGTAGCCCTTGTGAGAGGGGTGTCCATATCCGACAAACACACCCTCATCAGCTTTAGGCGAGAAAGCATTTAAGTTCGACTTCCCATTATTATGGATATAACATGGAGAACCGAATGCACGAAGATGAGCTAAAGTAGGCTTACGACCGAAGTACACTTCGTAGGGAGTTTTCTGAAGTCTGTCGTTGATCCCGCTCCTATTCTGAGTATAGCAAGCAGTCACCAACGCCTCTCCCCAGAAACTCTGACCCAAACCAGACTCAGCCAGCATGGATCGGACTGCTTCCTTCAGCGTCCTGTTCCTACGTTCTGCCAGTCCATTCTGCTGTGGTTGCCTTGGAGTAGATCTCTCATGCTTGATCCCGGCCTCCGCGCAGAAATCCATCAGCGGACCATTGCAGAATTCAGTCCCATTGTCCGAACGAATTCGCTTCACGACAGCTTCTCTCTGCTTCTGAGCTTGGATGATCAACTCTGGAAGAATCACCTTCACCTCATCCTTTGTTCTGAGAAGCTTCACCCATGTATAGCGCGAGTAGTCATCGACTACCACCAGCGAATATCGTCTTCCTCCAATGGTTTGCGGCGTTACTGGTCCAAACAGGTCCATATGTAACAGCTCGAGTACCTGACTGGTACTAGGGTGAACTGGCGACTGGCTCTTGAAGGATTTCTTGGTCTGTTTGCCTTGCTGGCAGGCCTTGCAAATCCCTTCCTTCTTGAACCCGCCCTTGGGAAGACCATCTACAAGATCATGCTTGGTTAGATAATTAATAGTTTTGAAATTCAAATGACTTAACCTTTTGTGCCACAGCCAGTTGGTCTCCATGGAACTTGTGGCAACAAAACATGTATCAGTCTTCCCGCTTTGCCAGTCAACGACATACAACCCTCCTTTGCGGACACCTTTCAGCTTGGTCTCGCCAGATTCCTCATTCTTGATCTGGCACCCGGATTTGTCAAACACAATGGTGTAACCATTGTCGCACAGCTGGCTGATGCTCAGGAGGTTGTGCTTCAGGTTGGTAACAAGGGACACGTTGACAATACGCACATCATCCTTCTCTATGCATCCCTTGCTGATAAATCTGCCCTTGGAGTTATCACCAAAAATAACTGGAGGTCCTCTGACCTTGGTGAGCTCCGAAAACAAGAACTCCTCACCAGTCATATGAGCGGAGCAACCACTGTCAATGATCCACTCGCTCGACCTCTGAAGCTGATACGCATGATCCTGTTCCTGCAAGAAAAATGAAATCATTTAGGTCCCCGATCATCAGCGGGTCCTGCAGGGTTAGATCTCTGGATCATTCCTTTCGGAATCCAGATTTGTGTGATTTTCAGCTCAGTGTTACCCTTGCTGACATCACTCATGGCCTTTCCCTTCCTCTTAAAATAATGCATGGAATTGTTTTTGGAAGGTGTGGCTGTGTGTGCAGTTCCTCTAGAAGTATTCTTCTTCTGAGGAGATCGGAAATTTCTTTCCGACCGCTTGTGCTGCCTTGGTGGTCTTTGGAACTGTGGACCACGGTGGTTAGCCTTCCTAGCCCTTGATGAAAACATTTGATTGGGCTCAGGCCTCCGATAGGTATTCCTCCTATCGGGAATTGTCCTTCTCTCAGTATTCTGCTGAGAGTGGGACCCCTTGTAAGTATGCTGGCAACTGGCATACTTATAAGGTTGTGTGTGGTACCTCTGGACAGCTGGTGCTGGCTGTCGGGTTCCACTGGCTGCTGGTGCTGACTTCCTTGCCTTGGAATATTTTGGCTTAGTCAGCTTCTTAGGGTGTGCTGGCGTCTTGTCAGCAGAGGAATTTGCCAGTCGAGGTTGTTGTCGTGATGACTCACCTCTATATCTGGGCTGATAATTCCTTTGCTGATCAGCCATACGAGGTATGCTGGCAGCACCAGCTGGTGCTGACTCATTTACCATTCTGCCCTTACCCTTACCAGCGTTGGGTTGGTTTATGCTCGAATCATTTGTAAATCCCAACCCGGATTTATCATAAGGTTTTCTCCAATGACTTAGAGCTGCCTCTAAATCCTTAGAGCCCTTGTTCAGAAAATTGATCTTATTTTCTTGCTCCAGAACAAGATTGTGAAAGTTATCTCGCTCAGTTTTAGCAACTTGGAAATCTTGGAGCAATTCGAAATGAGCCTTTTTCAAAGTTTCTAGCTCTTCGCTGAGTGACCTAGATTTTTCAATCTCACTGGTCAAAATGGAAACTTGATTTTTCAGCGAAGTGTTTTCGCCAGCTAAAACATTTTTCATTTCATAAAATTTTAAAAACTCATTCTGAAGAACATCTAAAGTGACATCTTCTGAGTCGGAGCAATGCGACTCAGAATCGTCTATGATTTGAACAGGCATGATATGCAATTGAGGATCTGATTGTACCTCATCATCAGCAGTCAATGCCAGATATTCTTCCTTGTCAGCATCTTCTTCAGCTGACACTTCTCCTAGAGCAGCCATGAATGCCAGAAGAGCTTCTTCTTCAGACTCTCCATCTGACTCGTATTCCCCATCATCATGGTCGGGGATATCAGGAACTTCAGTCCTTGTCAGCATGGCTTTGGCAACTGCCCTGGAGGCACGCTCTTCAAAGAGCTTCTTCAGCCTTTCCCTCTCAGTTTTGTCCACCTGCGGACATTCAAATTTTAAATGGTCAGGGGATTGGCATTGATAGCAAGCACGAGGAGCTCTTTTGACGAATTTCCCGTCAGTTGAGCTTGAAGAGACTCCCTGCTTTGACTTAGCCTTTTCCAGTAGGACGGCCAGTCGTTTCATTTGCTGCTCAAGTTCAGCGATAGAGCTCTCGCCACTTTTGGAGTAAGATCCTGACGTGGATGGGATCTCCTTCGGCTGGTTGGTCTGCCCAGCAGGTCTGTCAGCATGGAAGGGCTTCTTGGGCATCCGCTTGAAGTCCTTCTTGACGAAGTAAGCTTCGTCCTGAGCCTTAACGCTGGGGGATCCAACATTCCTGATAGCCTCGTTTTTATTCACTATCTGGATATCCCATTCATGTGCCTGCAACTGAGCAAACACTTCTTT
>JAPKLW010005520.1:0-20650 GCA_026898455.1 Plectranthus barbatus | reverse complement strand
TAATGTTTTTTATTATTTAATTTTTAAATTTTAGTTAATACTTTATTATTAAAATTGCTTAATAAATCATCACAGCCGTCCTCGACCAAGAAAGTCAAAATAGGGGTGCTTGCCAGTTAGTTAATTTTCTTAATCTTCCTATATTTAAATAAGATCACATTGTATAATGCTTGACAACTGTGTGCAAATAATAATTTTAAAACAATGGATATTTATAAAATCAAGAAATGAACTCCACCTTCTTTCATATATATATATATATATGGTTTGGTCTAATAATTTCAAAACTATTTGGTATGCTTTCCTTTTCTTCTTTGTGCAGAGTAGTTTTTAGGTTTTAGGCCAACACAGAATCATTCACTGCAACTCAAATAGAAGATTTACATCGGAAGGAGAAGCACTGTCAGAAAAAGGTATCTTCTTACATATATCTAATAAAATTAATTTTCATTATTTCACATCTGTTCAACTGCAACCATAATTACAAATCTCGTTAACTTCTAATAGATCGCTTGGCTAGGACCTACCATTTATGTAATTTTGGAGAAACATAGATGTTATTTAGTCGATCAATATATTTTTTATTTTCTCACATTTTAAATAATAAATAGTAATTATCTTATCCAATCGGCCATCCAAACAAATCCAAAATTGTGTGAATTCTTTTTTTTTTTTTTTTTTTTTGCACAAGATGGTTGACTCAATGATGAAGGGACTATACCCGAATCTGTCGAGGTCATCTTGATAATCGTTTTTGCATTTATCAATCATCCAAATCATCTGATTATAATTTTTTCTATATGCTTTTGATTAATACAATTTTAATTTTTAAAATCTAATTTTCCATTTCTTTTGTACCTAATCGGATACGGTTATGCGAATAGAGTACATCTTTGCTGTGATTCACCCCTTGTTGGACCTAAATTTCAGAGTTTAAAACACAGCGGGAGTCTTGAATGTGATTAGGCCCAATTTATTGTCATCTTCAAGTTTATTAAGTTAGCCTCTTTCAGAATATACACCAATAACTTATTCAGTTGTTGGAAAGGTTTCAAATAAGCAAGCAGGACAAACAAAACTGGTAAAAATATTGGTTCGTATGCCAAATGATCATATGTCCACTCTTCGATCAATTAAACAAAAATGATCCTACGTCCACTCTTCTATTCCAGTCGCGAGAAGCTCCTATGACCTCTGACATCCGGGCAGCCTCAAACGTCAAGCTTCAACAAGAATACTTATCGCTATGCTCTCCGACTGACTTCAAACTGACAAGATTTACGATGAACATGTTGCTAGGCTTGAAATCTGGATTGGTGTGAGTTTAAGTTCCTCACAGAACTTGGAATCGGGTTGGAATGAAGTGGCTTCTGAATGAACACAGACAACCTTCTCGGATTCAGTCTCTTAGAAAGAGCCTAAACTCAGTTAACTCAAGCTAAAAGCGTAGAGTCTCATGTAGAAATACGGTAGTGAGAAAAATGCTTTGATCGCTTAGAATGCTTGAATATTGAGGTAAGTAGTGATTAAATCATTAGTCCTTGTTCTCTCAATCTCGTGGAGTATTTATAGGCATGATGGGAGACTTTTGAACGTTTGAAATCTATCCGTTTAGTGGTTGAGCGCGCTCTCCCATTTTTGATGTATTTGCAGCATTCTGCCACTACATAAACTTTCCATCGGAGCAACTCCCAATCAGTCTAAGGTGTCTCAACTGACTGTGTATTTGTTTTTACTAAGTTTGAACCCTTAGTCTTTTTTGTCTTCGCTCAGCCGCTTGTCTTATATGGATTGACTTTTCCTTTTGTCTCCACCAACATTTTTCTTTATACATTTGACTCAGTCATGACTGATACCACACCAACTGACTATACGTCAGTTGTGTTTAACTTCGACTGGTCTTCTTTTAAATTGGTGAGCTGATTCCTTAATCTAATACAACTTAGTGAACCTATACAAGGTTATAAGTTTGGAATCGCTCTAACTTATCAGTTTATCTATTCAGTCCTATACATACGATTGGCGACAGACTTGATTTGACACATCAAAACTATACAAGACTAACTGTCCTAACAATCCCCTCTCTGTGGCGTGCCTGAAGGTTCTTGAGAATTTGATAAAAAGGGAGTACATGTGATATTATGTAAATGAAATTATTACGAGGGGGTATCCCCCTTACAGCAGTTAAAGCTAGCTAGAACTTTAACATTGGATTTTATAAAGTTTTGTGCAATTTATTGAATACATAATTGGGAATAAATTAGAAATAGAGTTACATGACAACGAAAAGTGCATAGCAGGGACATACACATGGAGATGTATATCTTAGGATTCCACACACTCATTTACACCGTTCTGTTCCTATCCTGGCTCAACCTGCACATTTTATAAATAATGTACAAGGACTGAGTACAACATATTCAGTGAACACATAGTCCCGAAATCCTACAGATATTTGAATGATATGCCACACACAGGTAGAACACAGGGTTTTAGTTTAGAAATCAAGTCGTGTTTGCCCAAGATCATTTTATAATACTGCATGCAGATTACCCCCACGAGCCAATGAGGTGTAACACAAGGGATACTCATCGCAATGTAATCTTCCAATAAATTAATAGACTATAGCGGCATCTAACTCGGGTTGTCGAACCCACAGGAAAAATTGAACAAATCCAATTCATGTACTAGACATGGTTTTCTATTCGTTGTTTGAGCACATAAATTTCAAAGGGTTTTCAATTAAACTAAACTCCAAATAACTTGGTTTTAAACAGAAATAAAAGCACAGATCCCAGGGTAAACAACTTATTCGGATGACATGCATAGATGAATCAACTCAAAATATTAATTACTTGCACTAGGTGAGAAATCAGATTTATTGTTATTACAATTCCTTAGCTAGACAATTATAACCTAGATTATTAAAATGTGACTATCTCCTCTCGGTCTAAATAACACAAATTAAATAATCTCATAAAAACATGAGATTTTATCCCTACAACTAATTCTTCCTTCTGAGACATAAATCAATTGTATTAATTAATCTTCTTTCTGTTATTAATTTTCACCTCTCGGTCCATTAACCTAGATTCATTTTCACCTCTTGGTCCTTCAATTTATCTAGATCAATTATAATTAATTCAGGATTATTAAACCTTTCAATAAGTAAATTCGAATCTATCTAAACTAAAACATGCATCTAAATAGTGTGAACCCAAGAGTTTTTCTAAGCTGTTTAGCTAGACATAATTTTAAAAAATATAAATGTGAAAATATTAAATTGCATTAAAATAAACTTACTGGAAAAATAAAGTGGATCCAAGTTCTCCAACTCTAAAAGCATGAATCGTAAATTAAAAACAAGGATAATGATACTAAAACCTAATTGCAGGGTTTATACACTTGTGTTGGAATATATTGTGGGCTTTGATCTACAGGGAAAAGATTTGATGTGATATCTGGGCCCAAAATCCGAATTTGATTTAATTAAGATCTCCAGCTTTTGTCTGAGCCTGAGCGTCAATCGATGCCGACCATGTCGATTGACATGGCCTCGTCTACCCGAATCTCCCACGTCGGTCGAAACACCAACTTTTCCAGTGGATTTCTCTTCACTTTGTGTCCTTTTCTCTCCGTTCAACTTGTTTTACTTGCAAAATCGTGCACCACAATCATAATACCTACTAATAACAATGCAGGCTCATAATATCATAATAAACTAACAAAACTATATAGAATAGTATGAAAATAATAATAATAAGTGAGTGGATTTATGAGCTTATCAAATAGGCATGTATGAGTCTCTTGGTTTTAGATAAGATTTCATGGGTGTATGAATTAATTAGTAAACAACTCAAGGAAAATTTAAAGCAATCCTAAAAATCAATTCAACAAGATTAGATCTCATTCAAGCTACTTGTTTTCTGCTTTATAAGGCGGTTCATAACACTTTCTCCCATCAATATCTAAATGAATTTAACATGTCTTACTTTTATGAGAGAAGTATATTTCCCTTGGAAGTTTATGCAAAGCTATCGACGTTACTGCACACATAGTACTAATTTCAAGGGAGGTAGATTGTTAGACCAAGCTAAAATTCAGGCTCTATCATGATCAATAAGGCTAGACAACATTTTTATGGAATTTAAATTGAGGTAAGGATATGTAAACTCACCTCATTGAAATAGTAAATATCATATTCCTCCGTAAAATACTTATGTGTCTCCACGCCATTCTGCAGCATTTCCATGTCGATAGAACCAAGCATTCCGATCATGCGTGCAAGAATCACAACTACTACTTCATTTGGAAACATCACCTGGTTTTTCACAAGATTATTTGATATCAAAGTTATAAATATATTTTCTTTAATTAATAAGATTTCAATTTTTAAAATCTAATACTCCATTTCTTTTGTACCTATTCGGATACAGTTATTCTAATAGAGTACCTGTTTGCTGTGATTCACTTCTTGTTGGTCCCAAATTTCAGAGTTTAAAACACGTAGTGGGAGTCTTGAATGTGATTGGGCCCGACTGACACTTACTTAAGTCTGTTGGTTCTTAGAACTGATTGTATTCTTCTAGTTTATTAAGTTAGTCTCTTTCAGAATATACACCAACAACTTATTTAGTTGTTGGGTTTCAAATAAGCAAGCAGGATAAACAAAACCGATAAAAGTAAACGACACAAGATATATAGTGGTTTGGCTGCCAAATGATCCTACATCCACTCTTCGATCAGTTAAGATTGGTAATCCACTAGAATAAGTTACACCACAATACAAGTAGTAACTGATTCTCTTCCAGTTGCAAGAAGCTTCTTTGTCCTCCGGCTTCAGGGCAGTCTCAGACGTCGATGTGTGGGGTAATTCATGATCATGTGTGGGGTAATTCAGAGCATGAACCACATCAGCTAACTCAAGATCATGTGTGGTGTAATTCAGCTCATGTGGCATCAACTGATGTGATGCATAAGCAATCACTCTGCCTTCATGCATTGTTAAGCAACCCAATGCGTCCGTCTATATAACATAGTCCTTATCGGGCTCAGGAATAGCAAGGACTGGGGTTGTGGTCAAACATTGCTTCAATTTCTGAAAGCCATCTTCACACTTTTTAGTCCACTCATACTTGATTCCTTTCTGTAGCAGTCGTATCATAGGCTTTGCAATCTTCGAGAAGCCTTCGATTAATCGTCTATAGTACTAATCCCAGAAAACTTCTGATTTTGTTTGGTGTCATTGGTGATTTATTTTCCATCACCGACTATATGTTAGCGGGGTCTATCTTGATTCCATCGGCTGGAACGATGCGGCCTAAGAATGTTACTTTGAGGCGAGTGCTATTTCTAGAATCAGAATTGACAGCAATACTAGAGGAGATAACGATATTGGTGCTTTTGAGGAACAGTCAAGTCAGGATACCTGGCTGAGATTGATTTCTATGAGACACCAACTCATTCTACCACCGAAAATGAAGATCTTCATTTGGCGGGCTCTGAAAGGTTTTATCCTAGTTGAGGCAAATTTGTTGAGACATCATGTGCCAACTTCAGGAATTTGTATGCAACGTGGTAAGCATAAGGCCACTACAGAGCATTGTCTAGCTACTTTTCTGTGATAAAATTCGTAGAGTGTGGAAAGAGAGTCAGTTCTCGCACCTCGTCAAATAATGTAAGTTACTGGATTTCAAGGAAATTGGAGAACGTGTGCACAAGCAGTTTCAAAAATCTAATTGTGAACTTTGGGTTATTTTACTTTGGATAGTGTGGCGATTTATGTGTAGTGCTAGGCGATTTATGTGTAGTGCTAAGCATAATAGGGGGCAATCTCAAGAGTTTGAATTAGTTCCATTACAGTCGTTCGCATCACCTAACAACATTCATAAAAGAAAACCTCCATTTCAATAAACTTAATATGTTTAAATTAAGTATTACGCATGTCATTTTATAACAAAAATTGATTATAAATTTGTCAAGCTTCAATTAGATAATCTGCTCAACTATTAGGTCACCTTGGAAGAATAAATGAAATTGTTAAATATATTATAAGTAATACTCAAGTACAGTAATTGTGTTTTTATTTTAACGTAATTAACAATTGTCTAAATGTTCATCGAACTCAAAATTTATAGAATCAAAAAAGAAAAAAACTCAAAATCTATTGATTCTTGAGCTTTTAAAAAAATATACTACCTCCGTCCCGGTCAAATAGGCACGTTTGACCGGGCACGAGAATTAAGGATTGTGAGTGATAGTAGAATTAATATTTTATTGATGAGTGTGAAAAATTTGCTATTTTAGGAAAGGTGACTAATAGACTAGGACGGACGAAAACAGAAAGAATGACTAATAGATTGGGAGGGAGGGAGGGAGTAAATGAAACCAATATCACTTGAGAATATATTATTCTATCTATCTCAAATCGATGCAAACAAGAAAAAAAATTGTAAATTAATCCAATATTTAATATCCCATGTTCTAAAGGAATCTGATTGATGTTTGCCAGCTATCTTCAATGAATATAAAATGCATCACTACGAATCACAATAAAAACATCATCTAAAATTTTTGGTTTGGTTCCAAATTTCTTTTTATTTTGTGTGTGTGTGAACGATCGATCGAGTTTAAAATCATTTTCTACTGTTGATTCTTCTTCTTCTTTGAGCGGTGAAGGTTTAGTCCAACACTTCCTCGTTTACTGCAACTCCAACTGAATATGGAAAGTCAGCAAAAAAAAGGTATTTTTCATCTTTTTTTTTTGCTCTTTACTTATGAATATGTTTACATTACACACATATATATATATATCGAAAAATATATATTCTTGATTTTTGCTTCGTTCAACATAATTTGAGATTAGTTTTTTTTCAATTTGGAATTATTTGAGATCGAACAGATTGGTTGCTCCCTTAAAATCATAAATTGGAAAATAGTAAAAAAAATGAATCGAATTTCTAATTAACATATAAAATATTGAATGCTTTTAACTCATTTTCGGGACTATGTTATTATTTTATTTTTTAAAAATTAACTTAAAATAATAAATTAGAACTGAGGGTAAATTCGATCGATTATGGTTCAAGACTTCGATTGTTTTACTTATAAGAGGCGTTAGACTATAATACCAAAAGGTTTTGGACTTTTTTTTTTTCAGCTAGTTAACATTTTAGTTATTTTTACGTTTTTTGTTGTAACTGTATGGGTTAACATTGCTCTAAATATTTATTCAGTTAGTAATAATATAAAACTCACACTTCTATTAGAATATTTTATAGATCTTGTTTATTGGATCGATATAAGTTGAGATTGGTGCTAAAAATGAGGGAAAACCGTAAATTATATTCCAAAGAATGGTTGATTAAAGAATTATATTCCAAACTATTTTGGTTGGGGAATTATATCCTAATGTTTAGTTCCATTAGATTAAAATGTTCTCCGTATGTGACGGAGTTAAATACGTGCCAAGTCGGCCGTTAAGTGCTGAGTTGGCAATGATGTGTATTTTTTTTTTTTTTTCCTTCGTTTTGCGATTGCAGATTGTGTTGGAGATGACCAAATTAAAGATGAATGGAGCAAATCCGACTACTTAATGTTAGAGGAACTGGTAGCGGAAGACACTGGTGAAGAATTTCTTCATGAATGATGAATGTTATTTATTTTTTTATTTTATTAATTATAATAGCCATGTTATATTATTAGTTGCCAAATCAACACTTAACGACAGACTCAGCACACATTTAACTCTCACAACTAGAGAACATTTTAACTTAACAAAATTAAACATTAAGATGTAATCCCCTAACGAAATAATTTGGATATAATTCCCTAATTAACCATACTTTAGAATATAATTTAAGATTTTCCCTAAAAAAAATATGTTTTAAATGAAAAAGAATATAAATTAAATCAATAATTGAGATAAATATATTAATTATTAAAATATAAATATAATTTATCTAAGCATAATATGTAGACAATTAAACATAACATATAAATAAAAAAAGCATAATATTGTGAACAAATTTAGTTTAATGAATTTCGATTCATTCCTGTTCAACATAATAAATGATTCTCTAGCACCTCAACCACCCCAAAATTAACCTTCATAGATTCGTGCAATATATATATATATATATATATATATATATATATATGGGGTATATATATATAGGAGGCTGATCTGGTTAGAATAGCCTTATTCATGAGAAATGAGAATAAATCTCGTCCATAGATTTGACAATATCAACGATCCAGATTACATAAGAGCTTTAAAAAAAACGCGGCATAACATCCTCATTTTATTTCATTAAAGGGCAACATAGTCATTACGAACGTACATGGCGCAAAAGCTGTGTTTTGTTCATTTTATGTATTATATACTTCATTTTATTTCAATTGCAAATCATTATAAAATAAATTCGATTCGAATTTTGATGTTACACGTGACATGCATTTTATCATAGCAGTTCTTCATTATTTCTTAGTTATTCTTCATTTTATCTCAATTGTGATTCATTATAAAATAAATTCGATGTGAATTTTGATGTTACAAGTGACATGCATTTTATCTTAGCAATTCTTCATTATATCTTAGTTATTCTTCATTTTATATCAATTGTTGTTCATTATAAAATAAATTAAATAAAAATAAAATTAATTTTTTGGAAAAATGATTTCAATTCTCTTCATTTTATCTCTTATATACATCATTAAATGAAAAAAATTAAATTTTTAGAAACATTTCTCTTCATTTTATCTCCTCTATACTTCATTAAATGAAAAAAATTAAATAAAATAAAAATAAAATTAATTTTTCGGAAAAAGTATTTCAGTTCTCTTCATTTTATCTCCTATATACATCATTAAAAGAAAAAAAAAACCAAATTTTTTGAAACAATTCTCTTTATTTTATCTCCTATATACTTCATTAAATGGGAAAATTAAATTAAATAAAAATCAAATCAAATTTTCAGAAAAATATGTTAAGTTCATTTTATCTATTTAAAAATTCATTAAATTAGAAAATTAATTTAAATAATAATAAAATTTAATTTAATTTTAGAGTATTGGATGACTCAACAAGGCAATCGAAATCTTATGAAAAATCGAAAAGAAAAAGAATTACGGATCCAAATATGTATTAATGAAGTTCGCGGAAGATAAAATGAAAATGGAAATTATTTGAGGGAGATACCATCAGGCTAAATAACAATGATACCCTTAAATATGTAATAATGAAGTTCGCGGAGGATAAAATGAAGACGAAAATTATTAAAGGTGTCCTTTTTATAAGAGGATGCAACATTTCATTTCATGTTTTCAAATGTTGCATAAATTCTTTTTATCTTTAACTGTGTATTCTTTTGTATGAAATAGGCAACATTTTGTTTCAATCCTCTAAAGGTGTGATCATTCATATTTTCTTCCAAATGTTTCATTGTTTATCCAATAAGATAAGTATTTCATAAAACAAATTTATTTATTTAAAGGGAGACATACATATATGATTTTAAACTTTATAAGATTCTATTCTTTAATACCTAATCTCCATCATCTTGGGTAAATTTATATGTCTTATAATTCAAATTATAAGGATCATAATTAAAAATAATCTACCATTTTTTTATCTTAACTGTTGTCGTAGACACATACGACAATAGTTTTAAACCGTTGTCGTAGACCACCACAAACTGTTGTTGTATATATCTCTACGACAACGCTTTTCAAACTGTAAATAACAACATTTTTAAACCGTTATCGTAGGTAGGTATTTTTTATTTTTTTTTATAATCAATTTCTAGGCTATTTCAAAGCAAAATAATATAATTGAATAACGAAATTCAAATCACAAATAATTATTAACAATTACAAAATATATAATAAACATTTATCCATCAATTCCCAAAATACAAAATAAATATTTGTACGTCCATAAATATCCTAAAATAAAAAATAAACATCTGTTATCATACATAATTTTGAACACATTCGGGTCATTCCTTGCGCACAACAACAATGTCCTCAGCGTAGCAACCGTTATTGAACTGTTAAAAAAACAAAACATATATAACAGAACATATATAAATTATATATAGAAGCAAGTGTGATCAAGAGTGAAAATTCAAAGCAAACGAGCTGCAGCAATCCTCAGAAAAATTTAACAAGTAAGACAGCTAAACAATCAAAGAGATGTGAATTATAGGGAAAAACCAAGCCCAAACCTCACAAATCCCGCAATCACAGCAAAAGTGTGAACTTGGGTGATCAGACATCTAAAATAAAATACACAACACTAAAATAACAACACTTAAAAAAAACTATTGTCTTTTATGTAATTAACAACACTTAAACAACAACAGTAAAGACGAATCGTTGTCTTTTCGCGTTTTAAGATTCTAATAGACAACGGTTTAGGCTAATATAACTCTATGACAACGGTTTCAAGCCTAAATTAATCGTTGTCTTTTCAGTGTTGTCTATGAGTTTTTTTCTTGTAGTGTGCAATTGACTCAACACAATGTTCTTAAATTCTTACAATTACAACACCCTCAAATATATTTGGTGACCACTTCTTATACGAGTTTAATTAGTGTTTCAATTTCATGGATTTTTACTGGCAACTAGTTTTGATTCATATTTATTATTAAATGAAATGAGTTAGCCTTCTCTTAATAAACTAAAATAATTTCCGCCGTTGCTCCAACTCAATTAGATATGCTTAATTAAAAATATTCATTGTTTGCGTTCAAATTAATCATGGGGTAGTGCTCATGTAGTTTGTTGGTTGCAGGTCCAACCACAGTAGATATGATCGCATCGGAGATTGAAAATCTTCGCAGCTTGCTGGTTGAGAAACCAACTCTCCATGAAGGAACAAAGAGAGAAGTAGAAGAGATAATGAATGAGATGAAATTGTTAGTGGATTTTCTGAGAGACAAGAAACTGGGAGAGGGGAGTTGCAGACAACAATATTTGATGTCTGAGGTTGTCCAGGTGGCCCGCCATGTCCAACGCAAAATCGATCATGATGGAAATTTGAATGCTTACTACATTAAGAAAGACCTGAAGGAGACAAACAAGCAGCTGCAAGAATTGGGGGAATCGCAAAATCGTGATGGAGTTGGAGAAGGAGAAGGAGACGGAGATATGGTGGGGTTTGAGAAGGATATGAAACGGTTGCTTTATGAAATAAATAGTTTCAGAGAGGAGGAGGAGGAGGAGGAGGAGGAGGAGGAGGAGGACGAGGAGGAGGAGGAGGAAGAGGAAGAGGAGGAGGAGGAGGAGGAAGAGGAAGAGGAAGAGGAAGAGGAGGATGTGAAACAGGCTTACGTTGCATGCATCAAAGGCATAGCTGGGTCTGGAAAAACAACTCTAGTCAGACACTTGTACAACCACACAGACATCGTTCAGAATTTTGACCACCGTGTTTGGGTGGATTGTACGGAAATATTAAGTCATAAAGAGTTGCTTGTAAACATATCAAGGCAGCTTCCCGGCGGCGACGCTATGGGGGAGGAGGAAATGGAGAGTATTGCCCGCTTCCAGAAGTGTGTGGTTCAACGCCTGAAAGGGAAGCGATTCTTCTTAGTACTCGACCACGTTCGCAGATTTCGGGCAATGGAAACATTCGTCAAAACTCTTTGCAGTTTCGGTACGCAATTAGTTTTTTATTATTTATCCTTACTTATACTTGTATAAATATCATGCTAATAAAATAAAATGATATATGATAATATCGATAAATAAAAATTTAGCGTTAGAAATACTTTAAAACATTAAAAGTACATAATACACTAAGATTATCATGGTTGTGTGCTAATATATTGAGTCCACTTTTAATCATAATGAAGGAAACATAAATAAAGTGAGAATATTTAAAAATGGTCATTTTTGTTATACAAAAATCGTAAATAGCCATTTTTTTGTACATATTTAGGGGTGTAATCGAACCGAGTCGAGTTGAGTAGTGTCGTGCTCAAGTTTGACTCGTTTAGTTTTGAGTTGAACTTCGAGCTTTTTAATCGAATATCTTGATGTTCACGAACTTTGTCGAGCTTTTATCGAGCCTAAACGAACTTTCTAAAAATAGAATATTTTTAAGATTTTCATTATTATTTTGAAAAAAAAGTTATTTATTACAAAAATAATATCATATTCATGCTCAAATTCTAATTTTTTTTCATTATTAGAAAGATTTATCATTATTGTTAATCTTAAATCATTAAAATATCATTTTTATAAAAGTAATTATTTTATATTTCTTACTAATTTTAGCTAACAAGCCTGCTCACAAGCTCACGAGTCGAATATTATGATGCTCAATTTTGGTTCATTTAATAAACGAATCAAGCACATCGACATAAGATATCATTTCATTCGGGAGCATGTTGAGAAGAAGGATGTATCTGTAGAGTATATTCGTACTGAAGACCAACTAGCGAACATCTTTACCAAACCACTTCCTGAAACCAGATTCAAGGAGCTATGCATCAAACTTGGTTTGCTGGAATTTGATGAGATCGCGATTGAAGAAGAGTAGAGACAGATTAAGACTAAGTTCAAACTCTTAGTTTTCTGGTTTTCTTTCCCAATTTCTAAGTACGGTGAAGATGGTGCTGATTAAAACTGAGTCCCCACTCACAGTTTTTCTTGACTTTTACAATCCTTCAAATTGCTTACAAGTGGTGTCACCAAAATCCCTCCATTCTGGTTATTTTTTTAAGAAGGTGTCACCAACTCAATTCAAGTACTCTACTTAGTCAATTGGTGAAGAATATTCTAAGTGGTGTCCACAGATGAACGATAAATTTTAGCATGAAGGACACGTACTCAGTATGGCCTTACAACACTTAGCTATTTCTCGAAAACATTGGTGGACCATACTGACTCTCAAGGAAAAACCAAGTTTTGGTTTCAACACTTAGAAGATTTTTGAAGGATGGATGCGGAATTAAACTGAGTTTCAACTCTTAGTTTAGAACTGACTCTTAGTCAGTTTGGAAATCTAAAAGGTGGGATTTCGAATTCCAAAGCCGATCTTATCAAACTGCAATGAATCAATGACTGACACGTGGACAACGCCACTTCTAAACGTCACTCAAATCAAACCCCACGATGCACATTCCAAGGCAACATTTCCCAACCATCACCGAATTTCAAGAAACCAATTTTTTCCTACGGTATATTTATTTATCTTAAATGTCCATATCTCTGCTATAAATAGGGTTTTCCTCGACTTCCTAGCGAACATCTTTTATTGTTGAACCCTTTCTTCCAAGTTTATACTTCAAAATTGTTCATTCCCACCTTTAAATTTGGTACCCATGGCGAAGGAGCCCAAGCCACTAGATATTTCCTAGTCAACCCTTTTTGGGTGTGGTCAAAGAGGGGGAAAAGAAGTATGGAATGTGCAGAAGACATAAAAAATCAGAGCGTGAGTAGGGCAAAGAAACCGTAGAAGGAGTAGAAGAAATCAGAAGATATCTTCTACCGTTGTTGTCTTCTTCTACAGTCCCAATCACTCACTGCTCGAAGTGACCCGGGCATGGTCACTTGAAGAGGGTCATCCCCTGCAGATGGTCTACAAGTGCTGACAAGAAGACCAGGGCAGGTGGAAAATGAAAGAAACCTCTGTGGACAAACCTGCTGAATATCAAACATGCTTCCCTCAGGCGACGTTGAGATGAAAGTGGAAAGATAAGTTTTTTTTGCCACAAGGTGCACATCTCCACGTCTACGGCCTCCCAGACTGAGAACTCCTGGAAGACGAAAGTCCAAGGGTGGTGAAAAGCTAGCCAGCTTATCTAGCCGCCTTCCTTGGATGATGAGTTCAGATCAGTCACAACAGCAGTCAGTCAGAAGAAGACGAAGACCAGAAGCAGCCTAGTATAGACTTATAATAGCTCTGTATAGGTTTCCTTTAGTTAGTTTATCCCTGTACTTGTAATAAAAAATATTAAAGGATAAACTGACTTGTTGACGACATTCTCTTTTTGTCCAACAAAGGTCTTTGCTCTTCAAATGCTGAACTTACACACGCCAGTGTAATCAACAGGCTTCTGATTGTCATATACTTAAGTTTTTAAATTTCTCAAAACTTACTTAAAATATTTTCGAGCAATATCTCTCCAAAATTATAAGGAGAAGATCTTAAGTACAAAGCTGAGTTTGAGGAGGAATCTTTCTGAGTTTAATGCCATACATGTAAAAACTCTAAAGTCTTTCACTTCTCATCAGCTTAGATTAGAGATGACTTTGACCACACCAAAAATGGGGAAATTGTTAGGATTTTTGTTAGAGAAATTCTTCCTTTATTGGTATGTTTTGGTGGGTCAAAGATTGTAAAAGTCATCTTAGTAAGTTTTTCAGTCTATAGAGTTCTATCTAGTAATCCTTGTATATGATCAATCGAGTTGTAATATAACTTAGTGGTTGAAGACCGAGTATAGGAGATACTCAAGAAATGTAGAAGAATACGTGCGTGAAACTTGGTTTCACCAAATATAGCCAAGGCCTATACTGAGTTTGGGTACTCAGTATAGTGTTTACCATACTGACTATGAGAAGTCAACATGAGGGTTCGCCATACTGACTATGGGAAGTCAGTTTGAGAGCCTCCAACCTCTAAGCACGAGAAACACAAAGACAATCAAGCTCAGTCACACTTCGGTGTATCCTTGCTCAAGTAAAAATCAGTACGAGGATATCCAAACTTGGATTCCTTGGACTGAAACTTAGTCTGACACCTACCATAGTATGGGCTATGATTAGATGATATTCTTTATGTCTCTAATGACTAGTTCAAGTGTCTAACGGGCAGATATTTCAAACAACCAAGTATTCCCCTATAAATAGGAGTCAACCTCGACAGAAAGAGGTTACAAATTTTGACGGGTTTCCAAAAAGAAGAAGCTCTGAAAAACTAAACCGTCACTCTGCCATTTTCTCTACTCAAGCTCACTGATTACTCCGTATTTCTATTCATGAGACTTGAGTTCCTGACTCAAGTTAATCCTCCGTGCTAAGTGGTTTATAGCACGAGGTTAAGCTTAAAGCTTATGCTATCATCTTGGTGAATATAACTTTCCTAAAGTTATATTCATAGCAGTCAGTTCCTATTCTGAGATTTGATTATCACGGGCTTATGCCAACCTACTAAGTTCTGGGAAGAACAACAAACATCCAACCACAAGGAAGAAGACTGCAGGGTGCGTCCTCACTTCAACCTGAAGACTAAGTCTACAAGGAGTTCTTAGGCGAGTGACCACAGCAGACCAAAGGACGGAGCACCGACGGGCTGTGCATAGATCATAAGGAGGCTTTTAACAAACTTAGTGAATTACCAGACCAAGTGTCTGAAGAGTGGACGTAGGACTTTGATTCCAAACCACTATAAATATCCTGTGTCGTTTACTTGCTTTCTTTAAGCTTTCCGCATATTTAAAGTTTCTCAAGCTGACTTTAAAAACTTCAATACTTGTCCAAGTATTGAAGTGTATACTTGTGAAACTTACTTAAGAACTATCTGAGTATTAAACTTACTTTCAGAAAATCGAAACTGAGTTTTCAGCCAGTTTCGAAGATCAAGTGCAAATACAATCTTATTTCCGCTGCATATTACGTACTCTGATTTCGACAATAAATTTACAAAAATTAAGTCTTATCAATAATTTTAATTAAAAATATTATTTTTTTATGCATAAGGAAAAATTAAGATTTGTTTTACTTAAATCTAATTTTT
This sequence comes from Plectranthus barbatus, assembly GCA_026898455.1. Classification (NCBI taxonomy): domain Eukaryota; kingdom Viridiplantae; phylum Streptophyta; class Magnoliopsida; order Lamiales; family Lamiaceae; genus Plectranthus; species Plectranthus barbatus. The sequence continues at coordinate 4,905 of JAPKLW010005520.1, read as the reverse complement.
AAATATTTAAGTAATAGCGTGTAGCAAATATTAAGGGTTCCTTGTTTGGGGTGCAGTGGTGAAAGCACTCTATCTATGACCAAGACGTCATGGTGACTTGTTTGCTTTAGTATATATATATATATATATATATATATATATATATATATATATATATAGATGTGTTCCATTTTTATTGTTTGATAAGTACAAGGTTATGCTTAATACACTCTAATTTTTTGTTTAGTATGTTCTAGTTTATTTCTTGATACATTCATTTATATTATTTAATATGTTCTGGATTTCATTTTCATGTGTGCTAGTTATTGCTTCATAAATGGTAATTTATTGCTTGATGTGCACTTGTTTATTGCTTACTATACTCTAATTTATTTGTTGGTAGGTGCTCGATCGTTTTTTTTTTCGATATATTCATTTATATTGTTTAATGCATTCTATTTTTCATTGCTTAATAATAGCTAGTTTATTGCTTGATAAGTACTGGTCTATTACTTGATAAATTCATTTATGTTGTTTAATATGTTCCACCTTTTAATGTTTGATATTTGCTAGTTTATTACTTATATGTGATAATTTATTGATTGAGAACTACTCCCTCCGTTCCGATTATATAGTCAACTTTGATCCTGCACGTTTGCCAAAAATTATTTAATATTTAAACAAATTTCCAACATTACCCTTATTTAAAGCATTAATTAACCTCTCATTTTCATAATATGACATTTAATATTCTCATTTTCCAAAATTATTCAGGGATGTAATGGTAAATGACCATATAAAAACAACACCAAATATAGAAACTGGACTATATAATTGAAACACTCTAAAATAGTAACCCGGACTATATAATCGGAACGGAGGGAGTATTAATTTATTGATTGATATATGCTAGTTTATGCTTGATAAAGACATATTTATTACTTTACCTTGTTCCAGAGGCTTCTTACCAGCAATATTCAAGTTGTTAATATATATAATCATTAAAATAAAAACAAGAACAAAAAATAAAAGAGATTGATACAAATAATCATTAACAAAATAAAGGATAAAAATTGAAATAAATAATATACATACCATTAAGTAGACGAAACGAGGAGCAATGCGAAAATTAAATTTTAGTTTTTGATACATTTTTATTAATTTACACATATTCAATTGGGATATCATTGGAAAGATAATTAAATTATCTTTAATTTGATATATACTACATGAAAAAATAATTTAAGTTGATATAGTTATGATTATTTTAAAATTTCATAATAATTTTAGGGAAGAGAAAAATGAAGAGAGAATAATGCAGAGGAAAAACGGACAGATTTACCAAACTATAAAATATACTATATCAATCAATAAAATATAATTTATCAAGCAATAAAACACAATGTATCTAGCAATAAAAATGACGAAAATAATTAAATAACTAACATATTAAAAATGGATAAAAACACCCTCCATTTTGGTAAATAACCGCCATCTGGATAAATTAACTAAAATAAATAAGTAATCAACCATTAATCTGAGTTTGTTCATGTAGATAAGTTCAAGGATGAGATTTATTCTTTTCTTTTCATCTAAGGATTTTTCTTACCTGAACTGAACCATATATATATATATATATATATATATATATGAGAGATCATGTAAAAAAAATCTTCCTGTCAGAAAAAAGAATAAATCATGTCTATTAGAACTAAAAAAAATCAATGATTGATATTCAAACAAGCAACAACTAAGACACAATCAAGCAACAAAATAATCAACCAACAACTAAAACACAACCAAGCAACATTGCAATCAAGCAACGACGTGAATACAATCAATCAACCTCATGAACACAATCAAGCATCTTTCTCACGTTAAGACCTTTCTCACTTGATCCGCTCCATATATATATATATATAGAAATGATATGCTGCCCACCTTATGGTGAGCTTTCGTGAGCTACAACATATATTTTTATGTTTTTTTAATAAAATTTTATCTTGTTAATTATTTATTTTTTATAATTTTAATTTATTATAGTTTAATTAACTTTATAAATTCAACCGTAGGGTTCATACACCCAATTAGGGTATAATATATTCTTGTAGCTCACGAAAGCTCACCATAAGGTGGGCAACATATCATTACTATATATATATATCAGATCAGGTGAGGTGAGAAAAAATTCCCATGTGAAAAAAAAATGAATCATATCCTAATTATCTAAATAAATCAATGGTTGATATATAATGAAGCAACAACTAAAACTCAATCAAGCAACATAATAATCAAGCAACAACTAAAACACAATCAAGCAACGTGCAAATCAAGCAATGACCAAAATACAATCAAGCAACGTCTTAAACAATCAAGCAACTTTTTCACTTTCTCACGGGGAATTTTTTTCACCGGATCCGCTCTATATATATATATTTGTGTGTATAGATGTGATTAGGTGTTGAAATTAAAGTTTGTCTTAAATAGGAATGAATCTCAGTTATTACATTGATAGTATCAATTATTAAAAAATAAATCATAATTCTAATGTTGCTTGATTGCGTTATAGATCATGCTTAAGCATTAAATTTTAAAAAAAGTTCTATTCTTAACCATCGAATTTTTGAGATGAATGGTGCAAATTCATTTTTATGGTAGTGATCAGGTGAGAATAGGAGTTACTATGAGAAATAAGAATAGATCTCGCGCGTCCATCTCATCAAATCGACGAACAGGATTCATTCTCAGCAAATTGAAAAACGCGGCATTTTTGCCACAATATCCTGCAGTTTTAGCCTTTAAAGGCTAAAACTGTAAAAATACTCAAACACAAACAACAATCTGCATTTTAAGCCCGATTTACTTCATTTTTACATAAATACGAATTAAAAAATTAAACATCTTCTTCTTCAAAGCAGCAACACGAGCGTAGTCTCTATAAAACTCAATACCAACATCAACAGTTCTAAAATCTCTGCCCTTAAAATGCTTCATCTCATCAACACACTTTGGAATAAATGAACCTGTAAGATACAAAAATACACAAAGTTAACACTAAAGATGCACAATATAATAGTAAAAATGAACGTCGATCTGAATAAAACAAATTTTTTAAACTATATTCATGCACAATTAACAAAGTCGAGACCGAACACGAATGCAAAATCCAGAAACAAAGAAAAAAAATCTGATCGATAGAAGAAATATAAATCAAATCGAACGAAGAAGGAAGAAGAAATCAAATCGCACGAAGAAAGGAATAAAAAATCTGATGAGATACAATTTCAGATTTTTAAAAAAGTTAAAATTACAAAAATAATCTTAATTTTGCAAAACTGCAGGATAATCGAGAAAAACTGCACACGGAGTGAAATAGATCATGAGCGTTGAAATCACAAAATCAAAGGCTGAGATTTATTCTCATTTCTCATACTAAAAACTATTCACATATGATCACTACTATATATATATATATATATATATATATATATATATATATAGGTACGTATTGTGATAATCACCTCCCTACATGTTAAATGAGATCAAACCTGATCCACCAATTTATAAAATCAACAATCCAAATCTATTTTAGAAGATTCAAAAATTTGCTGGATTACCTAAACTAATTTGCTGCATTATTTGGACCTTTTAGTCTTTTTACATAGACATATGAAGGAACCACATCTTAACATGCTTTAAATTTCCTAAATATGAAGGGACACAAATCTTAACTACAAAATATTCATACCATATATATATATATATATATCATGTAAAAAAAAATTCTCATGTGAGAAAAAAGAATGAATCATGTCCATTAGATCTGAAAAAAATCAATGGTTTATATTGAAAAAACAACAACTAAAACACAATCAAGCAACAAAATAATCAACCAACAACTAAAACACAACCAAGCAACATTGCAATCAAGCAACGACCTGAATACAATCAAGCAACCTCATGAACACAATCAAGCATCTTTCTCACTTTCTCAAGTTAAGACCTTTCTCACGGGATCCGCTCCCTATATATATATATATTATATAGGGATGTAAAATGGGCTAACCCGTCGGGTTTCGGGCTATTCGGTCTGGGTTGAATCGGGCTGGAGTTTTTTCGGGCTAAAATTTTTTGACCCTAACCCTAGCCCTCCGGTTTTCGGGCTAACCCATCGGGCCGACAAGATATACGAAATTATTTATACACAAATAATCTTTAAAATAATACGATGACCGCTAAAAGCCTAAACTAAAATTAAAAGGAGAAAATAATATGAAAAACATAAATTATCCAACATCAATATCATCTTGACAACAAAGTAGCACATGATGATCCATAAATAATAAAATGTTCAACATAGAAACATCAAACAAAAAAACATTATGCAAAATGTCATCAATCTTCATAGAATATTTGAATCTGCTCCACTCTTTTCTTTAGTATCATCTTCATTGTCTTCATCATCTATAAAACAAAAAAAAAAATCATAACATTAAAATGTAATAAGTCTGATAATTAATGACAAATAAAAAATTTGATATATTACCATCGAAATCATATCCATGCAACCAGTTACGTGTGCAAATAACCTTTTCAGGGAGGAGTCTATTTCTGTACTTGGTCAAAATATGAGCTCCAATGCTAAAGCTAGATTCAGAAGTTACAGTAGTGATAGGAATGTTGAGCACATCACATGCCATCCTAACAAGCTCTGGTCCAAAACTTGATTCCTTATCTCTCCAAAACTCAAGAACATTTATATCCTGTTTTTCATTTGATTGATCTTCCTCCAAGTATTTCTCCAAAGGTGATTTCATATCAACACTTGCACATCTTTTTTTATAGCTATTGTAATCCTGCATCATTTTGAGATATAAGTTAACAACAAACAAAGATAATAAAAATATAAATTCAAATATAAATTTT
>JAPKLW010005519.1:0-20657 GCA_026898455.1 Plectranthus barbatus | reverse complement strand
ATTTGCGCTTCCCTTATTGGGTGCTCTTCCGAGTAGCCAATAATATGTTGATGGGGGAGGACCGTGATGTCACTTTCTTTTCAAAAGAGACGTGGCAAATCATGATGGCCATTGACGATGGAGTTGACGTAGACTGGGCGAAATATGTCTACGACGGCGTTCGAGATTGCGTCGAATACTATCCGGCCGTACCTCTGCTCAATGGAATGCAACTCAGTTGGTTGCTAGAGCAAAGTTTCCCACAGATAGCAGAAGGGCCAACGAATCTTGTAAACGCGGACTTCTTCCCGTTCAGGCCTTCTTCCTCCTAGAGTAGTGAATAAAATGTTGTCTTCAATTCTCTCTTATTTCTTGTAAGGACATCTTGTTGATAAATGAAAAGATGTATGAAATCTCCACAGCTTTCTTCTGTTATGTGACATGTGTTATCCGAGTCATCAAACACTTTTCTGCTCAGCATTCTCAAAAATTTGCAGATAAATATGATGAATATTCCTTTGTAGATGTAATCATCCTAAACAAGAATGGTTAACAGCATCTTCAAGAAATCCAAGAAACAGAGATATAGTAATATCTCATTTGATACTTCGTCTCTGGTGTGCTTGCATTAGTGTCTCGGCACTTTGTTTTGTGTCTGGTATGAGCTACCATTTTCCACACACAGTTATCGAGTATCATCATTAAAGAAGGTAGATTTCTGTCTTAGTCAAAAGATTTGTGATATCCTTTGTTATCTTCTTTAAGCATTCGTGGGATAGAGCGCCAGAATATCCAGGTAGGTCGACTTGCCGTAAGTGGCCTTATCAATACAGGTGGCGCTTCCCCCTTTGTCGAGATTCCTCGACTTCTGCTCATCTGAATTTGAATTCATTTGACAGGACATTTTTGGGAGAGTGTTCCATTATGGATAGATCCGTGATCTTCCTATAAATAATAACGCACTTGTATGCTGTAACTTCATCTTCTCCATTCCACCTTGCATAGCATTTCCTTCTTTGCTAACTTCAACATGTATCGTGTCACCATGGCTCCTAGTGATCTGCCAGTCACTCGCAATCAGATTCTTCATGAATCGGGGTTGTATTTCGAATATGGTACCAACTGTCGAGTTCCCAACTTCGTCATGGGAGCTCTCAATGAGAGTTGCCTAACTCAGTTTCTGACTACGATGCCGACTCGTTATCAGAAACAGGCTCTTCAAAGCGTTATCTTCAGGAGTAGAATCGAAGATAATGCTATTTGGAGTTGCTTTGACGATGAAATGATTTGCTGGACTCCGGCCTTGTTCTCTCAGAAGTTCGGCCTTCGTCGGGGTCCTGTTCGTGTCATGAATGTCTTCCACCATTTGACTGCTCCAGAGTTCAGCTACTGGAATGAGTAGAGGCAGTCTGTAGCTTTGGCTTTTCACCAACTCCATCGTGTTTGCATTTGAAGGAGGAATACAGGGTCATCTTTGACGTTGTTAGCAATGTCACCTTTGGCGTTCCCGCTGACAATTTTGTATTCAGTCCAAGGATCTGGAGGGCTATGATGGCTATTGATGACCGGGCAGAGGTTGACTGGGCTGAATTCTTCTTTGATGGAGTGAAGAGATGTGTTGATCTCTTTCCTCAGGTTCCTCTGCCAACTGCCATGCAGCTAAGTTGGTTGCTTGAGCAGTCATTTCCTCATCTTGTCTCTGAAGGGATCCCGTTGATGGGTTTTGACTTCTATCCCTTGAGAGCTCATTTTCCGAACTGTGGTTGAAGGGTGCTCTGAGCTTCCTTCCTTTTGATCTTCTCATGACTCTTTGTTAGATTTGAGAACACATATGTTGTAGTTAATGAGATATCTGCTATTTCCTTGTAATAGTTTGATGTCTGTTGTCTTTCTGAAGAATGTATATGCTAGCTTTGAATTCCTTCTCATTTGCATAACGTCGAGATATTTTCAACAAATCGAAGAAATAGCAATCCAGAATATGATAATAACCAACCAATTCTCAAGAATATCCTTATAGAAAGAATGAGAGCTAGGACTCATTCATCCACGTCAGCTTCTAACTCCATTAATCCTAATTTCAAGCATAACTCTTTAAATCTGGTTTCTGGAAGTGGTTTTGTAAAGATGTCTGCTATCTGATCTTCAGTGCATATATAGCGAACATCAATGTCTCCCTTCTCCTGATGATCTCGTATAAAGTGGTGATGAATATCGATATATTTGGTCCGAGAGTGATGAACAGGATTTTTTGTGATACACATAGCACTATTGTTGTCGCAGTAGATAGGCACACATTCGGGAGAGATACCATAATCTTGTAACTGTTGTCTTATCCACAGAACTTGCGAACAACAGCTAGCAGCAGCCACATACTCTGCTTCAGTGGTGGATGTAGCAACAGAGTGTTGCTTTTTGCTGAACCAGCTAATGAGCTTATGTCCCAAAAATTGACATGTACCACTCGTGCTTTTCCTGTCGATCTTGCATCCTCCAAAGTCAGAATCCGAGAATCCACTTAGAGCAAGACTGTCTTCTCTAGGATACCAAATTCCGAGACCTTCTGTGCACTTTAAATAACGAACAATCCGTTTAGCAGTGTCTAGATGAGCCTTCTTAGGATTGGCTTGATATCTAGCACATAACCCGACGGCATAAGATATATCAGGTCTGCTGGCGGTGAGATACAAGAGTGAGCCTATAATTCCTCTGTAAAGAGTAGGATTGACATCCCCTTCTTCTCTTTCAAGTGCGGCAATACATGTCGTACTTATTGGAATCCGTAAACTCTTTGTTTTCTCGGGGCAGTATTTCGTAATCAAATCGCGAATATACTTCTTCTGATGAATGAAAATCTCTTCTCTGGATTGTTGAACTTGTAATCCAAGAAAGTAGGACATCTTTCCCATCATACTCATCTGGAAGTTGCTGGTCATGAGCTTTGAGAACTTGTCACATAACTCTTGATTTCTAGACCCAAAAATGATGTCATCTACGTATATTTGTACCAGCAAAATATCTCTTTGGTCTTCAATGCGAAAAAGGGTTTGATCAATTTTCCCTTTCTGAAAACCATTCTTCAACAGGAATTTTGAAAGAGTTCCATACCAAGCTCTCGGTGCTTGTTTCAATCCATAGAGAGCCTTTTTAAGTCTGTATACTTGATTGCCGTGTTCGAACCCTGGTGGTTGCTCGACATAGACTTCTTCCTTCAGTTCACCATTTAGGAAGGCACTTTTCACGTCCATCTGCATTACGTCGAACTCATGATGTGCTGCGTACGCTAGGAATAAACGAATGGCCTCCAGTCTTGCCACCGGAGCAAATGTTTCGTCGTAATCTATTCCTTCGCATTGCCTGTACCCTTTAGCTACAAGTCTCGCCTTATTTCTCACAACCGTGCCAGACTCATCTTTCTTGTTTTTGAATACCCATTTTGTACCAATAACACTTTGATGTTCGGGTCTGTCTACTAGCTCCCATACATTGTTTCGCTTGAATTCTGCTAGTTCTTCATGCATAGCATTCACCCAATCCGGATCTAGTAGAGCATCTTCGACCTTTCTGGGTTCTTCACTGGAGATATAGCATGCTAACATAGCGTTGCCTTGTCTTGTCATCATGGGATCATTGATATTGCCTATAATATCTTCAGGAGAGTGAGCACGCAACCATGTTGGTCTGACAGTTCTGACCATATTTCCTTCCCTTGCGAGCCCATTGTCTTGTACATTATTCTCCACAGTATCCTCCTTATGTTCATCATCTGGATTAACTTCCGCAGGGATATCTTCAATAAGATTTCCTGGAACGTGGTCTTCTTCAGCAGTGTCTTCGGCAACTGGAATCTCAGCAGCGCCTACAGCACCATCTTCCACATGAACTTCGTAAGCATCCTCTTTAGCAGGTGGATCCTCAGTAGCGCCTCTGCCAAGATCTTCATGAGTTTCTGTTCCTTCCCTGGTGGGAATGTCCTTGGTGGTTTCTTCCTCTTCATCGTCAATCACTTCTAGGATAGTTGATTTGGTTTCGATGTTTGTAGGTTTGGCCTCAGCATGATCATTAGCATCACTGGCCTGGTCAGCAGTTTGGTCCCCTGCTGCATGCGTCTCGTTTGGATTGCAGTCATTCATAGACTTAGTCGGATCAATACTCATATTCTCGAAAGAATTTAGAAGTGTTTGATCATTGACATCATTAGTCTCATGATTGCTAATCTTTTCTCCTTTATTTTCACTGCGCACTAAGGTAGACTCATCAAAAATAACATTGCATGTTATTTCCACAATGCCGGTAATCTTATTTAATACCCTATAACCTTTATGAGTGGGATGTCCATAGCCAAGAAGTACACCCTCGTCAGATTTAGGTGAAAAGGTATTAAGTTTGGATTTACCGTTATTGTGAATATAACATGTAGAACCAAAAGCACGTAGATGAGTTATGGAGGGCTAACGACCGTGGTACACTTCATAGGGAGTCTTGTTGAATCTGCTTGTGACAGCACTCCTATTCTGTGTGTAACAGGCCGTCATGACTGCTTCACCCCAGTATTTAGCAGGAAGTTTGGAGTCTGCTAACATTGAGCGAACGGCTTCCTTCAGCGTCCGATTCCTCCTTTCTGCTAAACCATTCTGTTGAGGAGTCCTTGCTGTAGATTTTTCATGTGATATTCCAGCTTCAGCACAGAAATCCATCAGCACTCCATTACAGAATTATGTTCCATTGTCAGATCGAATTCGTTTTACAGTAACTTCTTTACTGTTCTGCTCCTTGAGAATCAATTCTGGCAGAATAAGCTTCACTTCGTCCTTTGTCTTTAATAGGCGTACCCATGTGTACCTGGAGAAATCATCAACCACCACTAGTGTATATAGACGTTTACTTACAGTGGGTGGTGTGACTGGACCAAAAAGATCCATATGAAGCAATTCCAGAACCCTTTGTGATGTCTCCTTTTCAGGATTTGTTTTGAAGGATGATTTGGTTTGTTTTCCCTATTGACAAGATTTGCATACTCCTTCTTTGCGGAAGGTCTCATTTGGTAGACCTATAACAAGCTTATTTTTGGCAAGATGGTTAATAGTTTTGAAATTTAAATGATTGAACCTCTTATGCCATAGCCATGTTGTTTCCTCCTTATTGAGAGCAAAAAAGCAGGAATGTTGTTGACCGCTTTGCCAATCGACTATATATAATCCACCTTTGCGGATGCCTCGTAGTTTTACTTCTCCTGAAATAGCATCAGCAATAGCACAACCAGTATTTTTAAAAGATACAATATACCCATTTTCACATAGTTGACTTATGCTGAGTAGATTATGCTTCAGGTTGGAGACGAGTGCTACGTTGATGATTCTTAATCCGTTCCTTTCAATGCAGCCGCGTCCAATAACTTCTCCTGCACTGTTGTCTCCGAACTTGACCTTTGGACCGTTGAATAATCTTCTTATGTCTGAGAACAATTCTTCGTTCCCGGTCATATGAGCAGAGCAATCGCTGTCCAGGACCCATTCGTTGGATATGCACGTTCCCGTAGCTATGGAGTCCTGTTCCTGCAAGCGAATCAAGTAAATTTAGGTACCCGTTTAGTGTCGGGTCCTGCAGGATTAGCGTGAAGCATAGTTCCTTTCGAAACCCACATCTTAGTGATTTTCAAGACTTTTGTCTTGGTTTCACTATTGACCACTTTCTTGACCTTTGGCATAAAATTTCTATTTCTAGGTGAATGACTATATTTAGCCGTCCTTGCCCTTGAACTAGAATGTGTAATGGGCTCAGGCTTTGCATAGACATTTCTTCTATGCAATGAATTCTGCAGGTAGCTGGGTCTCACAGCATTGTACTGTGCAGGCTTTCTCTGATAAAAATTAGGATGTACTATCCTTGCGTTAAAATTAGAACGCTCAGTACCCCTTGAGTTGGTTGAGTAGGGCTTAGCGTATGCTCTAGGATTCCTCTGCTGAAGTCTATCAAATACTTGCCAATTATTCATCACTTGATTCTTCTGCTGAGGCTTAGAGTTGCGTCCAGCATTTGTCCTTGGGATCCTCTGCTGAGGTCCATTGGATAAAGGCCTAGCAAACTCTGTCCTCTGCTGAGATCCAGCAGATGAACTATTGGTTGTCTTTGATGTAGACCTCTGCTGAGCTCCAACGGCCACATTCTGCTGAGATTTATTCTTTGGTTTAGCTGATGGCTCAGCAAACATAGTTTCAGCAGACACTACTCCTTTACCTTTTTCAGTAGAGTTATATCCAGCAGTTACAAACAAAATTGGATTCTTTTTAAAAGAATTACCATTGAGTTTTGGCATTCTTTTTTATGATTCGCATCCAAGTCCAGACCTATCAGAGTGATGTCTTTGACTACTTACAAGGGCATTGAGAGCAGCCTTGCTGGATGCATACATGCAAATACAATCCTCTTTTGGTTTGTTTTTTAATGCTTGATTTTCTTTTTCTAACGTTTGAAATTTTTCTGACAAATACGAGAGATCTTCTTTTAATTTGAAAAATTCTTCACTTTCTAACCTCAGTCTCTCGACTTCCTCGGTTAAACTTGTAATGTGAAGTTTTAGTGAGGCGTTTTCTCCCACAATCTCATTTTTTATCTCATACATTTTTGCAAATTCTAATGATAGCTGCACTAAATAGTCTTCTTCGGAATCGAAGTGTGATTCCTCCGATTTGTCTATAATTTGATTGCTAGATGAATTTGTGGATAGTACCTCTGCTTCCTCAGCAGCGAGAGCTGATTCATTGGTTTCCTCAGCATCGTTGTCCGCATCAGCAAACTGATCTTCAGTGATGTCTGCCATTAGTACGAACAGAGCTTCTTCGCTATCTTCTTCTTCTGAAGAGCAGTAAAACTCTTCTTCATCAGCAATCTCCGTCCTGATTAGCAATGCCTTGGTTACGGCTTTAGCAGCGCATCTTTCAAATTGTTGTTTCAGGCGATCTCGTTCTTCTTTGCTGACCTTCGGGCAATCATGCTTCAAGTGATCTGGAGAGCCACATTCAAAGCAATTTCTAATTTTTCGCTCAGTTGAGCGGTTAGACGTTGATGAAGGGATTTCTTTCGCCTCCTTTTCAGCTTTTGCTTCATTCAGCATCCTCTGCATTTTCTTCATTTGTTCTTCCAGTTCATTGATCTTTAGATCAACTGCTTGTGTACCTGCACTGAAAGTTCCTTCTTTCGAGGGTGATGCTGGAGTAGGTCTTTCTAGTTTATAGAAAGATCTTTTTGTCTTGAATTTGTTGTAGTCCTTCTTAGCGAAGTATGCTCAGTCCTCAGCGTTCCCAACATACTTTGAAGCGGCTTGTGCTACAGCCGTTTCATTCTTCTTCGACTGCTGTATGATAAATTCATGAGCTTTAAGTTGAGCAAATACCTCAGATGTAGTCAAGCTGTTGAGGTCCTACTCACTCAAACTTGTTACTTTTGCGAACCAGTCATCTCTCGGATATAGTTTAGAAATGATTTTATTGTTCATCTCTCCATTATCATACTTCTTTCCAAGACTCCTGAGTTCTCCAATTATTGTGTTGATTTGAATGGTTTCTCCTGCACACATTGAGAAAGATTCGTATTTGTCTACAGCTACCTGTAATTTGTTACGTCTCATTTGGTCCATCTCCTGTGAAGACTCGCACACGTAGTCCCACATTTCCTTAGCAGTTTCAAGGTCAAGCGCCTTGTCTTTCATCAGTTTTGGAAGAGAATCAAGAATTAGTTTATTTGCCACGTGCTCTAGTTGAGCTCTCTTTTTGTCTTCACTTGTATATTCATCAAATGGTTTGGGAACCATTTCAGGTCTTGGAGGTCTTGGTTCTCCTTCAGCAGCATCTCCAACACGTCCCAGTCCTATAAAAGTGTTAGCTTTCATAATCTGAATAGGACCTCTTACCAGTATGTCTGCCATTTCAGGGTGTATGCTCTGAAGTTGTATGAGAGCCATCTTCTTCCAAGATGAAAAGTTCTCTCTGTCATATTCTCCAAGGGAGTGGTTCATCATTTTGTATGCTCCTTGAATGGTTTCCTGAGCTGAGTATATAAAACAGGAATAAAAGTGCAAGGAAAAAGATAGATCTGGTCACAGGTGACTCAGAAACGGAGAGTCTGGTATGACCTCCACTCTGATACCACTTGTTGGTCCCGAAATATCAGAGTCGTCGTGTTGATAACTTAACACGAAATGCAGCGGAATAGATTAAAGTCTCTTGCACTTATCGTTGTTAACAAAATGTTTTCTTAGCTCAAGTTGTTGCTTAAGTAAGTTTACAGATATACACTAGCAACTCCGTTGCTAGGTTTTAAATCAATCTTTGAACAGTAAACCAATAAAACAGTAAATGCACACGAGATTTATAGTGGTTCGATCAAATAGATCTACGTCCACTCCTTAGCCGAAACGCTAAGAATTTTCACTAGAAAAGTATACAGATTACAAGGAATCGCCTTTCCAGTTAAGTAGGCAGTGAGCTTTCGGCCTGGCTACTTGACAGCTATCCTCCGTGAGTCTAAACTTCTCTGAACACAGCTCCGGCCAAGTCAAGGGCACACCTTCGTAAAACTTGTCCTTCGCTAATGAGGCTTTTATAGTTTGCCCCTGAACTTAACAAGTATGCGGCTAACGCCCGTGAGAGTCACAACCTTTTCAAGAGTGACTGTTGAATTCTTTTCTGAAAGAAATGAATCCCAATGATTGAAATATCCTTGAATGCAATCAAGAATATCTTCAATGGAGTGTCAGTACTTTAATGACCGACACTTGTGGTTGTTGAGAGCTTTTAGATAAGCTTTTGTACAGCTCTCAACTGACTACTTTCAAAGTTCACTTTATCACAGGAATCTTTAGCTTGAGCGTTCGTGAATGAGTAAAGTGAAAGGAGCACTTGTAGATCGTAAAAGCAGTAGTCTATCCAGTTCTTGAATCTGCCTTTTATAGTTGGAGATTCAAAACTTGAATCTCCATACCCGTTAGACACAACGGCTTCTTTCTCCAAGAATGGATTAACTTGATAGAACACTTTTGGAGTAGAGACGTACTTCCCACACTACTTAGGGAAAGTCTCGTCCCTTGTGTGTCCTTTTTGTCAGAGTCGCAGTCCGGCTTCAAATTTGCTAAAGGTATATTCCTTGAGATCCTTTGACTTTGATACTTCATTGATTGCTGAAAGGTCCGAATGCTAATTCCTTAGCATTCTAGTAATCTTTTCAGCCAAATGCTGGCGATTCTTGTTCGCTTGTTTCTCTAGCAGCTTGTGAGTTGGATGCTGACTCCATCACCTCTTTGTCTGCTAGGGATTCTTCATAGCACACTAGAGCTTGAAGTATTTCTTCAAGCAGAAGAATTTGAATATGAGGCAGAGGAGATGGCTTGAATTAGTCAATGATTACGATCTGACAATAAATTTTCATCCCGGTAAGGCTAATTCAGTGGCAGACGCCTTGAGCCGGAAAGGAGAAGCGCAATTGGGATGTATGCTTACCAGAGAAGATAGTTTGATAAGAGACTTCGAAAGACTTCATCTTGAAGTTATATCACCTTCAGAGAGAAAGAGATGTGACGTAGCCGCCTTGACTATTGTGCTAGATATAAGGCAGAGAATCATTGAGGCACAAGGAAAAGACCTTGAACTTGAGAAGTTACGTCAAAAGATCAGAGTAAAGCAGACAGGCGAATACAGAGAGGCACCTGATAATGCACTGATGTACAGAGACAGAATTCTCCTGCCGAACAGCGAAGACTTGAGAAATGAGATTATGAGTGAAGCTCATGACACGTCGTATACCGCTCACCCCGGAAGTACGAAGATGTATCAAGATTTGAAGACCACGTATTGGTGGGACGGTATGAAGAAAGATGTAGCCTTATATGTGGAAAAGTGTTTAGCATGTCAGCAGGTAAAGGTTTTACATCAACGGCCATATGGGAAATTACAGCCGTTAGACATTTCAGAGTGGAAATGGGAGCATATCGCCATGGATTTATTTACAGGATTGCCAAAGTCGCAGAAAGGGAATATGGTGATATGGGTCATCGTGGACCGTCTAACGAAAAGTGCTCACTTCTTGCCGATACAAAATACTTATGGATCAGACAAGTTAGCACAGTTGTATGTCATGGAGATTGTCAGACTGCACGGAGTGCCGGTAACTATTATGTCTGACAGAGATGTAAAGTTTACATGACAATTTTGGATAAGTCTACAGCAAGAGTTGGGAACGCGTTTGAACTTCAGTACGGCATTTCAGCCACAAATAGATGGTCAATCTGAGAGGACAATCCAGACCCTTGAGGACATGTTGCGAACAGTTGTCCTCGATCGAGGAGGGAGTTGGGAGCCGATTTTACCGCTGATTGAGTTTGCCTACAATAACAGTTATCAGGCGACAATTGGAATGGCTCCGTACGAAGCTCTGTATGGAAGAAAGTGTCGCTCACCACTTTATAAGGATGAAGTGGGAGAACGAAAAGTTCTCGGGCCTGACGCCATCAGTGAAATGATCAAAGTTGTTCGTCAGATAAGAGACAGGATTAAAGAGGCTCAGAGTAGGCAGAAATCTTATGCTGATTCAAAAAGGGTCGAGCTACATTTTGAGGTAGGCGACAAGGTATTTTTGAAAGTTTCGCCTTCAAAATGAATCATAAGATTTGGAGTGAAGGGTAAACTACGATTGCGCTTCGTAGGACCCCACGAGATTTTGGAACGCATAGGCCCAGTGGCTTATCGTTTGGCTTTACCTCCGAGCATGGAGAATGTGCATAACGTGTTTCACGTGTCGCAGTTGAGGAAATATGTTTATGATCCTAAACACGTGATTCGTCAGGAGGAGATTGCTCTGAATTCAGATTTTCATTATGAAGAAAGGCCAGAAGCAATCTTGGACCGGAAGACCCAGAATTGAGGAATAAGTCAATTACTCTTGTCAAAGTTTTGTGGAGTCATCATGGACAAGAGGAGGCTACTTGGGAGTTAGAAGACAAGATGCGGGATAAGTACCCAGAACTTTTTGAAGCACCCTAGCAAATTTCGGGACGAATTTTTTTTGCAAGGTGGGGTGAATGTAATATCCCGACTTTAATTAAGCTATTTAATGCTTAATTAATGTAACGCCCCCAACTGACCTTCCCAATTTGGGGCCACGTTACATTGATGTTTCAGGTTTTGACAATCAAAATTCAAGAATAATAAGCGGAATACTTAAATATAAGAAAAGATAAAAGCATTCTTAATTAGTACTTCGAGTCAAGTCAGTTAAAACATAATCCAAAGTTTAGATTCTTCAAAAGGGAAGGGAAATACTCAGAGAGTGTAGCAGCGTGTGTGTAGCGTGATGGTGACATGTATATGAAGATACATGTCACAGGATCTATTATTTCTTCAAATATAACCACTTTATTCGCCTGCTTACACCCAGCTACTCCCATCCATGCTGCTTAACCTGCACGTTTTAGAAATAACGCGAGGGCTGAGTACTTTCGTACTCAGTGAGAAACATGCCAAAAACATACTTTAGGTAAGAAACATGCTATGTAACTCACACAGATAGACATGGGGTTTTGTTGAAAAGAACCATGCTATCTAAAAATATTTTATTTTGTTGTGCTTTAGGGTATGTTATTATATCTGTTTTGTTTTGTAACTGGAAGTTGGCCGACTTCCTAGTTACGATGATTCATAAGGAATGATTTAACATTCAACCTACAATCATCTAAGTGCACAAATCTCGGTTTGTTCTTCGAGATCCGATCGTATTATATTTCTTCATTCACTTCTCCACTGGGTTTAAGGTCACTACCGTTTCACCCATCATAATCTTTCGCTTGGGTTTAAGGTCACTACCATTTCACCCGTTAACATCCTTCTAGGGTTTAAGGTCACTACCATTTCACCCCTTTTTATTGCTAATAAGAGTAGCGCATGTACGGAAGGTACATGGTTCTTGTCTTATTAGTGTTATCTCTCTGTTAATAATAATTAGCAGAGGGCAGATATAATAGCACAAAACATGCATAGCAGTCTCAGTTAAAACAAACATTTTATAACACGTTTTGAAAAGTAAAACACGCATTTTAAGTTTTTACTGAAATAGTTCCCCACCTCGTTCTCGGCTTTTGGCTAGATGTCTTTATCTAGAATGAGCTCGAACAATCCTTGCTTTCAGATTCCTACAATCAGATAAGGTTCTCGAGTCAGTACGATATATCTAGGATAATGTATCTTAATCTTAATAAGCAAGACTCGAAAGAACTAGGGTTGAACGACAACTTATAACATTACAAGCCTCTGTGTCGACCGACAGGGTCTGTGTCGGTTGACACAACCCTGGTCGACACAGACTCAACTTAGTCGACATATCTGGGTCGACAAAACTTGTGTCGCCCATTCCTGTCGATCGACATAATTCCTGTCGATCGACAGAGTTGACTCGATGTGTCCTCCTTCTTGTCGGTCGACACTACTCTTGTCGATCGACAAGAGTCTGTCGATATGACTCCTTCGATATACACCCTGTCGATCGACACACATCCTGTCGATCGATAGGGTTGGCTCGACAATGCTCCCTTCAATCGACCCCCTGTCGATCAACACAATTCCTGTCGATCGACAGGAGTCGTCTCCTTCGCGAGCTTCGCCGGAGCTGAACCTGCAAATCGCCATATCTTGCGATTTTGCCGGCCGATGACACATGCAATCACATATTCAGACTCCCTAAGCTTCCGAGAACAAGATTCTACCCTTGAATCTACAAAATAGACGGAAAAACAGGGACATAAGTTACCTCGCCGGAGCTCCTCCGTTCACGGCGGCGGTTGCGATTTCCGGCGTCCAAATGGAGCTTTCTCGACTTCCGAATGTTCCCTACACGATGGGGAGTTCAATTCTATGGTCAAAACTCTGGAATTCGGCCGGATAAACGAGTTATACGAAATTCAAATCGAAATCGCCACTTGAACTAACCTCAACTTCGAACCTCAATAACTTGCTCGTTTCTCGTCCTCTCGGAGCCCATGAGTACTCAAATCAATGCTCGGCTCGAGAGCTAACAGATGGTGGTGGCGGATTGCCGGTCGGTCACCGGAGGCGGCCGGAAAAAGCATCGGAAGTGGTCTGACGGGTTTGGGGGTTGGGGAGTTTCTCACTCTTCTCTCTCTCTCTAAGATTATAACATAAGGTGAAAAAGCTTATGTTATGACATTCCCCCTCTATTTATACCTCCTTCATAATATAAGGTATGATATAATTCCTCATATATAATATAGTTCTTCTCTTAACTTCATTATACACATATTTATGTGTATAATTATAATTCCATACTCATTAATCCACCAATTTCATACTTACATCATATCATTCACAAATCATCTTGCCGATTTCAATCTTAACCATGGTACCTCTTCATTTATTTACCTTTCAACTTCATGATAATCATAGATTTAAATTGAATCCATAGAATAACTACCCCAACATTCTGAGATAAACCACCTTATATAAATTGAATCATTATACATGATTAATAATACACGGGGTGTTACATCCCCTCACCCTTATAAAAATTTCATCCCGAAATTTACATAGTCTCAAAGAGTTCGGGATACTTCTCTTTCATCTTGTCCTCTAGTTCCCAGGTGGCTTCTTCACAACCATGATGGTTCCACAGCACTTTCACGAGTGGAATCGATTTATTTCAGAGTTCTTGCATCTTATGATCTAGAATAGCCTGCGGCTGCTCCTCATACCGTAATTCCGGACTCAAAACCACCTCTTCCTGTCGAATCACATGTCTGGAATCATGTACATACTTTCGCAATTGGGACACGTGAAACACATTGTGGATATTTCCCGTACTCGGAGGTAGTGCGAGTCTGTATGCTACTGGACCGATGCGTTCTAATATCTCGTAAGGCCCAACATAACGCGGTCTCAGCTTTCCTTTCACTCCAAATAGTATAATTCCTTTGGAAGGTGAAACTTTTAGGAACACTTTGTCCCCTATTTCAAAACATAGTTCTGCCCTCCTGGAGTCGGCGTAATACTTCTGTCTACTCTGTGCTTCTCTGATCCTTTCTCTGATTTGTCGGACAATTTCAATCATCTCTCTTACTGCATCCGGTCCGACAACCTTTCGTTCTCCTACTTCGTCCCAGTACAGAGGTGAACGACATTTCTTTCCATACAAGGCTTCATAAGGAGCCATTCCGATTGTTGCCTGATAACTATTATTATATGCGAACTCAATCAAAGGCAAGATCGGCTCTCAACTGCTTCCTCGGTCTAACACCACTGATCTCAACATGTCTTCGAGGGTTTGAATAGTCCTCTCAGACTGTCCATCCGATTGAGGGTGAAACGTCGTGCTAAAATTCAGGCGAGTCCCCAATTCCTGCTGCAAACTCTTCCAAAAACGAGATGTAAACTTTGCATCTCTATCCGACGTAATAGACTTTGGCACTCCGTGCAGTCTGACTATCTATCGCACATATAATTGCGCTAGCTTATCTGATCCGTAGTTTATCTTAATTGGTAAGAAGTGCGCACTTTTCGTTAAACGATCCACTATTACCCATATCACCGTATTCCCTTTCTGTGACCTTGGTCCATGGTGATATGTTCTCATTTCCATTCAAGAATGTCTAACGGCTGCAACTTCCCATACGGCCGTTGATGTAAAGCCTTAACTTGTTGACATACCAGACACTTTTCCACATATAAGGCTACATCCTTCTTCATACCATCCCACCAGTAATTAGTTTTCAGATCTTGGTACATCTTAGTACTTCCTGGGTGAGCGGTATACGGCGTATCATGTGCTTCACTCATAATCTCATCTCTCAACTCTTCGTTGTCTGGCACCAAAATCCTGTCCCTGAATAATAGAGCATTGTCAGGTGTCTCGCGATATTCTTCCACTGGTTTCATTCTTAATTTCTGGCGCAGTTTCTCAATCTCTGCGTCTCCTCTCTGTGCCTTGATTATCCTATCCCTTAAATCTGGTACCACTGTCAAAATCGCTAGATCACATCTCTTCCTTTCTGCGGGTGATATTACTTCTAGCCTGAGCTTCTCAAATTCCCTAATCAAGCTATTCTCTCTTGTGAGCATACAGCCTAACTGAGCTTCTCCTTTCCTGCTTAAGGCGTCTGCTACGGAATTAGCTTTTCCCGGGTGATAATTGATTGTCAAGTCATAATCATTCACGAGTTCTAGCCATCTCCTTTGCCTCATATTCAGATTCTTTTGTTCAAAGAAGTACTTCAAACTTTTGTGATCCGTGAATATGTCACACTTCACCCCATAAAGATAATGTCTCCAAATCTTTAGCGCGTGGATCACTGCTGCTAATTCCAAATCGTGTGTTGGGTAATTTACTTCATGCGGTCTTAACTGCCTTGACGCATATGCTATCACCTTTCCGTCTTGCATCAGAACACAACCTAACCCGTTCTTCGAAGCATCAGTATATACTTCAAAATTCTTATCTGGCTCTGGCACTGCTAGAACTGGCGCGGTTGTCAACAACTGCTTCAACTTCTGGAAGCTCTCTTCACATTCCCCTGTCCATTCAAACTTGACATTCTTCTGTAGTAACTGGGTCATCGGCTTCGCAATCTTCGAGAAGCCCTCGATGAATCTTCTGTAATAACCTGCTAAGCCCAGAAAACTACGAATCTCGTTCGGCGTAGTTGGCGATTTCCAGTCCATCACTGTTTGAATCTTGGCTGGATCTACCTTAATTCCGTCTGCCGAAACAATGTGACCTAAGAATGTCACTTCCCTCAGCCAGAATTCACACTTGCTGAATTTGGCATACAACTTCTCATCTCTTAGAGTCTGCAAAACTGTTCTCAGATGCTGCTCATACTCGGCTTCGCTCTTTGAATAAATCAGAATATCGTCAATGAATACCAAGACGAATTTGTCCAAGTACGGGTGGAATACTCGGTTCATCAAATCCATGAACACTGCAGGATCATTCGTAAGTCCGTATGGCATTACTACAAACTCGTAGTGACCGTATCTAGTTCTGAATGCTGTCTTCGGAATGTCTTCCCTCCGAATTCTCAACTGATTGTATCCGGATCAAAGATCGATCTTAGAAAACACTTTCGCTCCCATGAGCTGATCGAAAAGATCATCGATTCTCGGTAATGGATATCGGTTCTTCAGCGTCAACTTGTTCAGCTCTCTATAGTCAATGCACATCTGCATCGACCCATACTTCTTCTTAACGAATAGAACCGGTGCACCCCATGATGACACGCTTGGCCTGATGTAACCCATGTCCAGAAGTTCTTACAATTGAACCTTCAGTTCTTGTAACTCCTTCGGGGCCATGCGGTACGGTGCTTTAGAAATCGGTGCGGCACCCGGTTCTAGATCGATGATGAACTCTACTTGCCTGTCTGGCGGCAAGCCTGATAATTCAGTTGGAAACACATCTTCAAATTCTCTCACGATTGTGACATCTTGTACTGTCAATTCAGGCTCCCCTTCTCCTTCCATATATACTAAAAATGCTTGGTTCTCGGTCTTTCGCAACAACTTTGTTGCTTGAATTGCAGAAATCAAAGGTACTCTCTGCCTTTTCTTGAATCCATGTACAAATGTCTCTTCATTCCCTTGCTGGGGAATGATTACTCTCCTCTCACGACATAAGATCGTTGCTTTGTTTTCTGACAGCCAATCCATTCCTAGGATTACATCTACGTCATGTATATTCAAAACATTCAGTTCTGCTACTGGAATTTCATTCTCGTTCATCTTGATTCTCAAGTCTCGGCACACTAAAGTAGAAGTAGTTGTTTCTCCTGAAGGTATTGCTACGTTCAAGTCATGACTATTATTTTCTACCTTAAGTCCTAGTGCCTCAACACATGCAGATGAAATGAATGTATGCGATGCTCCAGTATCAAACAATACCATAACAGGTATATCATTAATGCATCTCATACCTGCCAGGTTACCATCATCCTGATTCCCGTCCAATGCATAGGCTCGGGCTCTTCTCGGCTGACCATCATCACCCTGATGATTCCCTCCTTGATTTCTAGGCGGGGCCGGATTGCCCTGCCTTCCACCTCCTCTATTTCCAGCATTTCCTCTCCACGGATGGCGGTATCCCCTGATGGCTCTCAGCTGCTGATTGGCCGGCCTCTGGAAATTAGGACGATTTCCCTCTCTAGTTTGGGGAGTGGGACACTGATAAGCAAGGTGCCCTAAACCATTGCAGTTAAAGCATCTCATCTCTCCCCGTCGACAATCTCCTGGATGCCTCTTCCCACATCGTGGGCAATTCTGCTGACCCATCTCCCTCTGGTCACGCCTTGGAGCTTGCTGAGGATTCTGCCTCTGGAAGTTTTGTTGTCGTCCCTGGTCATAGCATTTCTGGTTGCCCTGACCCTGCACAAATTGCCTCGGCGGCTCTTCGAACTTCCTCTTCTGATTCGAGCCTGAAGCCTGCGTCTCCTGCGCTCCCCATGCGGGCATCTTCTTCATATTTTTGGACGCTTCTATGTCCAAAGCATGACCCAATAGCTCCTGGTAACTCAACCCTTTCATGGTTGCTAGTTGTGTGCGAATTTCCTCGCATAATCCGTCTCTGAACTTTTCTGCCATCTTCTGTGGCGTGTCTGCTAGGTGCGGCGCCATCTGTAGTAACTCACCAAACTTGGTGTCATATTCCTCCACGGTCAACTTGCCCTGCTCAAACAAAAAGAACTCCACCGTTCTCTCCTTCCGGTACTGTCTCGGAACGTACTTTTCAAAGAAAGCTTCCTTGAATTCCTCCCAGCTGATGTTATCCCTCTGCGCTGGCGCAATAGACTTGGCATAGGTCTCCCACCACCTATATGCCTTTCCCTTGAGCTGATAAGACATGCAGTTTATCTTTTCATTCTCCGAATATCTCATATGCTTGAATATCTTCTCAAGCTCTCTTATCCAATCCTCTGCAGCTGAAGGTCCTCCCGTTCCGTCAAAAGTTGGAGGGTGCTGCTTCCTGAATGTTTCCACCCACATAACAGATGGAATTTCTGGTACAATTCCCTGAGGTGGCTGATTTTGTCCTTGCTGCCCCGCAGCGCTCTCTCCGTCCGATAAGATTTCAATATCATCCTGATAAATAGGATCTTCCTCCCAGAGTGGTGCTTCATTTACAGGTTGTGGAATAGCTCTTCCACGACCTCGGCCTCTCTGGCCTCTACATCTTTCCCTGCCTCGGCCTCTACCTCTTCCTCGACCTTGATCGGTGAATTCCATTACTATTCTGCAACAAAACTTATTTAGTAATTTCATAATACACTCAATTGATAATACCCAATACATTCTGGAGTCAATTCTCCCATTCCATACTCACTCAAAACTTGTAAACAATCAATCTCATCATTCAAAACTCAAAAGGTTCCATACAATATTCATCAAATGCACCATACAGTCTCACATGTCACACATCTGGTATGAATCAAATCACCGGTACAAGAAAATAAAGTTCAGCAATAATCAAATCTCAGTCTCCATCCATAACATAATCATAAATAAAGTGCAACAATAGAAATCAAATGTCCAAATCGGGAACGAATCAGTCCGCCAACTCCACACAACTCTCAGTCGGATCCCTCGGAAGGGTCCTCTTCCTTCTCATCATCCTCTCCCTCCATCGGCATCTTACCCCGATCCTGAGCGGTCCTCCTCCTCTCACGACTGCTCTCCGTGTCGCTGGATAGACAAATAGGTGCCTGCCGCGTCCCCTGGCTATAGGCGATCCCATGACCCCCGAACATATCCTCGTACCCGCTAACAGTCTGTCTCGGCCACATATCGCCGTCATCCATGTCATGATCACGAACCGGCTGAACTCCGCTAGGTCCTCCCAGGTCCTGCTGCGGCTGCTGAACTGATGGTACAGGTATATCCTGACACCCATAAAGCAAAGTCAGATCCTGCTGCGGTGGTGGGTACTGAACTGAGGCGGTAGCGAAGTCACACCACGCGTAAGGATCATACGATCCTCCCTGATATGACCCATGTTGTGATCCCTGCTGTGATCCGTGATGTGATCCCTGCTGAGTCTGCGCATAAGCCGCCACGGGCGTACTCGGTATAGGGCGTACCCTTGGGTGTGACGTGGATGCAAATGCATCTAATGCCGTGGATGGTGCTGGTGGTAAGGCCGGTGTCCACTGCGGCGACGACTGCTGCAATGCTGCCTGATAGTCCACAAAGCCTGAAGATCCTACTGGATCAAAATGAGGCCTGACTGATCCTCCTGATCGATGCTCAGATGGCATCAACATCTGTGCTATGGAAGAAGAGGCACACCTAGGTCCTGACTGCGGCGCCTCACCTGTTGCTGACGTCTGCGTGCTCCACGAGGATGATGGTGATGCACCCTCAACTAAAACTACCTCCTGAATCAATGCTGCCATGAATTTCGGGTAACTCCCTCGAATACCCGTCCTCTGGTTACGGTGGGCTCTGGCTAGCTCTAAAGTCCGAGTGGTCCACCTAGACGACATCAGCTCTGTGGTCCTCTCCATTGCCTCTGCATCATTAATGCCCTGCCCTCTAGCCTGCCTCCATAAGCTCCAAAACTCCGTTAAAGTGCCAGACAAGTTCTCCTCCTCGAAAGGTGTGGCGTTCCTAAAGCAAAAAGCAGCACTTCTATGGCTCATCTGTCACGGCAAAACAATAAACGATCAGTCCGAGGTAACATAACATCAATACGCGCAACTCGGTGTCTCGGGTCATCTGCTGGCCTTCGATACACCATGCCGAGGGTCTAAACGAATCCTCGCGCTAAAACGCACTCACTCGAGTCTCGACTGTCATGCCAGGCTCCTTGTGCATTCTGCACACTGTCCAACTACTGGATTTTTCCAGTTCAATAAAATTTTCAATTTCACAACATAAGGTCAAAGTTCTAGGTTCAATTGTCACAAGATATACTCATTCTTTTCTCACAGTTACCCAATTACCATTGTCAATCAAATCATTGCCTTTTCCAGGCCCACACTTAGCTCATCAGTCCTGATTCATACCAATCATTCTTTCCATCAATCACTTTATTCCTTCCTGAGCTCATTATATTCTAGCACATCTATAGCCATTTTATCGAGGTTTTAAGCTTGCAATTGTTCAATCATTTCATAAATCAGTTCAAATTCAGTCTATCTTCCAAGAAAAAAATCACCCTGCTGTGCCAAATAAACTCAACACTTTAAATTCAAACATCAAACTTTTCACTTATCAAGTTCCTGGAAATCACGTAAACAAGGTGGTGTTAGCACTCTTGCTTAACACAAAATAATCAAGTTTATTTCGGTTCACATCAAAACATCTCAACTCCTTATTCCTCCCATACTTTACTTTCCTTTCTCAATACATTCTCAAAACATTTGAGAGGTTTTCAAAATACTCAAATCTCATTGAAATTGCAAGCTGGGAAACTTAATTTAAATAATTTCAAAACATACCTCAGGTAGCGCAGGATGGAGTAGGGTGTAAGCATGAGCGAACCTTTCATTCTATCTTCCAAAAGTGAAACTCCTTTCGAGTCTCGAAGTTTTCGAAATACTTTTGAAAACATTTTAAAACTTGAAAACTCATGCTCTGATACCACCTCTGTAACGCCCCCAACTGACCTTCCCAATTTGGGGCCACGTTACATTG
>JAPKLW010005518.1:442-20682 GCA_026898455.1 Plectranthus barbatus | reverse complement strand
CTCAAATTGTATTAAAAACATCATTTAATACAATAAATACACACCCCGGGTGTTTGTTCTATGATTTTCCTTCTTTCTATTTCTTTTGATATTTTTCACCCATTAATAACATAAATAAAAAAAAATTAAAATTTTATACATGTAGTTCTTCTCATTTAAGAGTTTTAGGCAAAATATGACCTTAGATACAATTCCTTAGTGTTTTTTTGTGTCTGAACTATAGTTCAAAGTGGTGATTGAGGGATGCAAGGTTTCGGCTATATGAGCTTCATTGTTCTTTTTTAAGATGCCTTTGCTATTTTACTGAAGATAATATACTTACCTATATCTCCGTTGTTGGTTTCATTTAGCATAGTTTTTTCTTTTGTTTATTTTATTTTGTTTTACTAACCTCAAGCTGTTGGTACAGCTACGGGAAGGAGTCACATAGGTTGTCTGATTTGGTTTCTCTAGCACGACCATTATCTGGTGAGTTATCTTATGCGGAGCTGTAATGAATTAGCCTTCTCTATTTTCTTTGGTATATTCTGTGTAAAAATACTTTACATTTCTTGTCCTAGAATCCCGCAGTGAGTTGTTAAGTGAGAAATATTCAGTATAACATAAATGACTAATTTTGTCTGCAGGGGTTGTTGGAGATAATCTCGTATATATCTTCAAATATATGATTAGATATATTTGGTTGATAGATATCTTTAGTTTTAGATATATCTAGTTTAGAGATATATTTAGTTTTCATATATATCTAGTTTTAGATATATTAGATAGGATTTAGATAGATTTCCTATTCCTAGTTGATTTAGATTTATAGTTTGTTTTGCTATATCTCTTTCCATTCAGCAATAATAAGTCACAAGTTTTTCCCGTTCATATTTTCTGTCTCCCTACTATCAGCAATTGTATGCTAGTTTGATGCTCTAGCATCACGTCAGCTTGTCTCTCTATTTGTCTTGCGGCTGCCACAACACGTGGCATCAGAGCCTGGTTTGGTGTTCGATCCAAAGCAGTCATGCACGCAGCCATCATCTTTGGTGTTTGATCCAAAGTACAACGCAGCCATCGGTTTTGGTGTTCGATCCAAAACATCGCAGCAATGGCGTTGGCAAGGCAAGAACAAGAAGATAATAATCGATTCGACCGAGAGATGGAGAACGCAGGTAATTTCCCCATTCTCACTCGTTCAAATTATAGGGATTGGACAATCCTCATGAAGGTGCATCTACAAGCGCAAGGCCTGTGGGATGTAATCGTAGAAGGACCGGGAAACCAAGGACATGACAGGCGTGCCATGTCAATGATTCTCCGGGCAGTGCCGCCGGAGTTGATTCGCGTCATTGGCATTAAAGAAATGGCCAAAGAGGCATGGGAAACCCTCAAAACAATGCGCGTAGGGAGCGATCGTGTACGAGAAGCCAAAGTGCAGACACGAAGAATGGAGTTCGAAAATCTCACCTTTAAAGAAGGTGAAGGAGTCGAGTCTTTTGGAATGAGACTTAGGGCAATCATCAATGATCTCGAATCATTGGGTGATACCGTAACCGAGCACAAGGCGGTGCTCAAATTCCTTCGGTGCTTTCCACGACAATACAAACAGATGGCAAAGGCGATTGAAACTTTAGTGGACCTCAAAACCATGACCATTGAAGAGCTGATTGGTCGACTCTTGGTTGTGGAGGAGTACGAGGAACTCGACAATGCAGCCCCTGCTGGTCGTTTACTTCTCACAGAAGAAGAGTGGCGTGCCCGACAACATCAACATGATCGCGGGCAAAACTCAAAGTCTGGAAACTACAGAAACACAGCCAAAGGAAAAACGCCAAACGGAGATAAATCAAGATGGTCAAATAACGCGTCTGCAAACAACACACGTAAGAAAGGAAATTGCAATTATTGCGGAATTGCTGGACATTGGGCTAAGGAATGTCGTAAAGCAAAGCGTGATAGTGAACAGCATGAGCGAACAAATCTCACGAAAGCTGAACCATTTAGAGCAGATGAACCTGCTCTCCTCATGGCGAAAGATTGCTTCAGCAACAAGCTTCAGC
This sequence comes from Plectranthus barbatus, assembly GCA_026898455.1. Classification (NCBI taxonomy): domain Eukaryota; kingdom Viridiplantae; phylum Streptophyta; class Magnoliopsida; order Lamiales; family Lamiaceae; genus Plectranthus; species Plectranthus barbatus. Next base: position 18,637 of record JAPKLW010005518.1, on the reverse strand, counting down.
CCCAAGCCGTGCTGAAAGAATGCTGCAGCACGGAGACTCAGCCCCAAGCCATGCTGAAAGCATGCTGCAACAAGGAAACTGAAACTCAGGCAGTGCACCTGAACGAAGCAAAGGTAATACCAACTGATAAGTCGGATGGTATGTGGTATCTTGATACTGGCGCAACCAGCCACATGACCGGAGAAAGAAAAGTATTCGCAGAGCTGGATGGATCGGTACGTGGCTCCGTACACTTTGGCGATGGTTCAACCGTGAAGATCCAAGGAAAAGGAACGGTAATGCTGAGATGTGTTACTGGTGATCAGCGTGTTCTCACAGATGTATATTATATACCAAACCTAAGGAGTAATATTATCTCACTCGGGCAGCTTGATGAGAACGGGTGCAAGATCACAATCGAAGGAGGAGTACTTTGTATCCTTGATAGTACACGCAAATTGCTTGCACGAGTTACAAGATCAAGGAATCGACTCTACATGCTAAGTCTGAATCTCTCTTCTCCAATAAGTCCGTTAACTCAGAAGGATAATGCAGCGTGGCTCTGGCATGCACGGTTTGGTCATCTTCACTTCCAAGCACTACGCAACCTCACATGCAAGAATATGGTACGAGGTATGCCAAATATTGAGCACGTTGAGGAGTTGTGCGATGGATGTACTTTGGGAAAGCAACATAGAACACCATTCCCTCGCACCACAACATATAGAGCTCGACATCCTTTGGAGCTGGTGCATATCGACCTCTGTGGTCCAATCGAGCCACCAACACCAGGAGGAAATAGGTATTTTCTACTTGTTGTTGATGATTTTAGTTGGTTTATGTGGGCAGAGTTAATCAAGACAAAAGATGAAGCATGCTGTGCCTTCAAGAAAATCAAAGCAAATGCCGAGTCAAGTTGCATTTATAAGATGTTTGCTTTTCGCTCTGATCGTGGCGACGAATTTAATGGCAATATTTTTGCAAAATTCTGTGAAGAAACTGGAATAAAACACTACACAACAGCCCCCTACTCGCCGCAACAAAATGGAGTCGTAGAAAGGCGCAATCAAACGGTGGTGGAGATGACTCGATGCATAATGAAGACAATGAAGGTTCCAGGAAATTATTGGGGAGAAGCAGTTTGTACATCAGTGTACATTCTCAATCGTTCACCGACAAAGAGTGTGGAGGGCATGACTCCATACGAAGCTTGGTACAAGAGGAAACCAAATGTACACCACCTAAGAACCTTTGGATGCGTAACTCATGTCAAGAGACTCGGCCCCGGAATCAACAAATTATTAGACCATTCAGTACTCTGTGTTTTTGTTGGGTATGAAGAAGGATCAAAAGCTTATCGAGTTTACGATCCAAAATGGAAGAAGATGTATATATCCAGAGATGTTCTATTTGAAGAAAATCGTGCCTTGTGCTGGGAGGAATGCCACAACAATGCTCCAGCATCGCAGAATGTGAAATTCCATGTGTTCGATCAGGATGAGGATGATGTTAACAACGAAACAGCTATGGAAGAGGATAATACTTGTCTTCTGACAGTTGAAGAACCACCGAATATTGATGATGCTCTTGAAAGTCCATCATGGAAGCAACCTATGGAAGAAGAAATAAAAGCAATTGTCGATAACAAAACTTGGCAACTTGTATCACTTCCAGCCGGTCACAAAGCAATTGGAGTTAAGTGGGTTTTCAAGGTAAAGAAGGATCCAGCAGGCAACATTACAAAATACAAGGCTAGACTAGTCGCAAAAGGGTATGCACAGCGAGAGGGGGTGGATTATGATGAAGTCTTCGCTCCAGTCGCAAGAATTGAAACGGTACGTCTTCTACTTGCACTCGCTGCACATTATAGATGGGAGGTTCACCATATGGATGTTAAGTCAGCATTCTTAAATGGAGATCTAGTAGAGGAAGTCTACGTCCATCAACCACCAGGTTTGAACCTCATATGGATGTTAAGTCAGCATTCTTAAATGGAGATCTAGTAGAGGAAGTCTACGTCCATCAACCACCAGGTTTCATTGATAAAGAGAACAAACACAAGGTTCTCTGACTGCACAAAGCCCTGTACGGTTTAAAACAAGCTCCACGAGCTTGGAACTCCAAATTGGATGCTTCGCTGATTGCTCTGAAATTCATAAGAAGTTCTTATGATCATGTTGTTTATCGAAGAGGAAACAATCAATCGTACTTGATTATTGGCGTGTATGTAGATGATTTGATCATCACGGGCACAAGTGTTCAAGAAATAATAGAGTTCAAAGCCGAGATGCAGAAGATCTTTAAGATGAGTGATCTTGGGCTACTTAGCTATTATTTGGGCATTGAAGTAAGTCAAAAGGATGGGAAAATCACGTTGTGTTAAGGTTCTTATGCTTCGAAGTTGCTAGAGAAAGCTGGAATGAAAGGGTGCAATTTATGTCACACACCAATGGAGAATCGACTTCGTCTAAGCAAGAAGGACGATAGTCAAGCTGTAGATGAAACACTATATCGCAGCATCATTGGAGGCCTTCGATATTTGGTAAACACACGCCCAGATATTGCACATGCTGTAGGAATTGCAAGTCGGTTCATGGAGGCACCGACGTTGAAACATTGGGCTGCAGTCAAACAAATTTTGAGATATATTCAAGGAACATTAAGATATGGACGCTGTTACAAGTCAAGAGAAGAAAAGTTAAGTTTGATTGACTACAGCGACAGCGATCTTGCGGGAGATATTGATGATCGAAAGAGTACTACGGGTATAGTTTTCTTTCTTGGTGGAAACATTATAACTTGGACATCTCAAAAGCAAAAGGTGGTAGCTCTATCTTCTTGTGAAGCAGAGTATGTTGCTGCAGCAACTGCAGCATGCCAAGGAGTTTGGCTCAGCAATTTTATTGATGAAATGCTTGGTTCGAGATTAAAGTTCAAGCTTTATGTGGATAATAAATCGGCCATCGCATTGAGTAAGAATCCAGTTCATCACGATAGGAGTAAGCATATCGACACCAAGTTTCATTACATTCGAGAATGCATTGAAGCGAAGAAGATGGACGTGGAGCATGTAAGCACGAACGACCAACTCGCGGACATGTTGACAAAGGCGTTGGGTCGAAACAAATTCGTTGAGTTGCGACAAGTCATGGGAATCAAGAGTATCGATGCAGAAATACGAGATTAAGGGGGTGATTGTTGGAGATAATCTTGTATATATCTTCAAATATATGATTAGATATATTTGGTTGATAGATATCTTTAGTTTTAGATATATCTAGTTTAGAGATATATTTAGTTTTCATATATATCTAGTTTTAGATATATTAGATAGGATTTAGATAGATTTTCTATTTCTAGTTGATTTAGATTTCTAGTTTGTTTTGCCTATATATATCTCTTTCCATTCAGCAATAATAAGTCACAAGTTTTTCCCGTTCATATTTTCTGTCTCCCTACTATCAGCAATTGTATGCTAGTTTGATGCTCTAGCATCACGTCAGCTTGTCTCTCTATTTGTCTTGCGGCTGCCACAACAGGGGTACAAGCGCTTTTACAGAAGAACTGCTCTGGAAGCTTCTGACCACCTGAAGGATGACTGTCTTGCAGAGTTGGTGTTGTCAAGTCTCACACTGAAGGACCTAAGATCTATTCTGTACCAGTACTCTCATCTGACATTGGAGAACATTTTGGGAAGCTACTTGTAAGTGGAAAAGGAACTGATGCATGTAAATTATGAAGTTGATGGGGAAACTTCTTCTGCTCACAAGTTGGGATTTGCAGCCAAGTGTCCTGATCAATTACATGGTCCAATGAAAGATAAGAACTCAAGGTGTAAAAAAGTTGAGGACTTGGAGGCATCAGCTTTTAAGGTAATTTGCATATCCTCTTCAACCTAACAAATTTCCAAATTTCTGTGTATTGACATGTTTCCATATGTTTGTCTACTTCTATCTGTCGTCAACACATATATTATTTTATTTGTGGTGGTATGGATTGTTGGGAGATTTAACTGAGGGTAGGACAATATTCATCTTGATTTGAAGAAGTGTAATTCTATACCTTAGTTTTAAAAGCTCAAGGTGGCAAGGTCTGCCAAAATTAAGGGGCGTGCCAAGAGGCGAAGATGGCATAAAAATGCGAGGGGAATATTGTTGTAAAATCACTTAGACATGATATTATCAATTAATAATACACTTTCAAGATTATATGTTTAAACTTCATACATCCATGAAAATCAAATAATCCACGAAGCAATGTTAAAGAATCAATCTATGCGTCATATTCCAACTGCTTAATAGAATTTCAGCAGACTAATCATTATATAAATTGTATAATTTATGAGAATTGGTTATTACTGTAGTGATTTAAATGAGTGTTGTTTGGCCACTGATATAAATGAAATAAATTATTCTCAGACCTCTTCTTGGTATCAAATTCATGCATGTGATTTCCTTCTCTTTTATTATTTTTTTATATAATGAGAATATGTTGTTAATTCCTTGTATGTATGGAGGAGAACAAACGAAGAATGAGCTAGATAGGGAATAGAAATCAGCGACCAGGAAAGAGAAGAGAGGGTAGGCCAGTCAGTTAAGTTTGTAGAAGAATGTTAGAGAGAGCCATATGAGAGAAATTATAACATTTTTACGCTTTGGTTATATTTTTTACTTATAAGTTTTTCTTATTATATATTCAATATGTTAAATTTTCTGGAGAAGATAATATTTTTTATGCTTTATTATACTATTTTCACGTTAAAAAGATAATAAATCCCATAGTGGCCCCTTGCATACCTGATGCGAGCGCCTCACTCACCTCATTGTGCATCAGGTGCCTCCTTAATGCCTCAACGGATGTGCTCGCCTGAACATAGAGTTCTACTTGAAAATCTTGTTTTGTGGTAGTGTAGCTTCACTTGTGTGCACTTCCCGCTAATTGCTTGGACAATTTTATGCATGCTTTAGTTGTTCATGCTAGTGGTTGTTTCTACTTGTCAAAATGATCAGATATCTGATAAATGTTGCAGAAAATGCGTATCTCGGCAGTGGACTCTGTTATCAGCTTGATGAGGGAAGTGGTGCTGAAAGAGAATGTTTCTGAACAACGTAAAGTGGAAGAGATGTATTGATGAAGTCTGAAGAGCTTAAACAAATGTTGAAACAGACAGACAAAACGAATTCCTTGGTTATATTGCTATACTAATGTCATCACATTATTGTAACATGATCTAAAGCACTTTGTCTAGTAAAAACCATTTTTGTGGCTCATAATATCCTCACTCTCTCTCTCTCTCTCTCAGCATGGTGGGGAAGTGTACGGTGAGCAGGCCACCCTAGCACCTGAGTCAAGAGAGCTCCAGTCCCGCAAACGCACCTTGTCAGTTGAAACAGACAACTATCTTGTTGTTCTTGATGAGGTTCTTTTAAGCTTCTCTCATCATTTTGTGTTTGTAGGTGAACATGCCCAATTATAGTAGCTTTGTAGCACTGTTATTTTTCATTTGATAACATCTTGTGAGCTATTTTGCTTGATTCTAAGTATGGTCAGAACTATCTTGATGGACTCATTAAACTTATTGGTGATATTAGTTAGTATCGTTTTGTTTTTTTTGTGGGTGTGTGTAATCTTATGTTTTGAAGAAGAAATTACTCTAGATTTATATGTACTTGATATCATACCTTAGTCCTATTTATTCACCTTAATTAAGTCTAGCCAGCCAGCAAGCTGGAGAGAAGTTGTGAATGTATGGATATACACAAAAGCATCTAAAATCATATAGCTAGGATTCATCGTTGGTGATCATTGTCGCAGTTGTTTATAATCTCTCCTGCAGATGCAACAAACTTTGGAGGTGCGACTACAAAAGGAAAATGCTGCATTGGAATCCCTTAGTGAGCTGGAATTGATTTTGAAGAAAGTGTTGCAAGAGTCAAAGAGCCTAAACCAACTGGCAGCAGATAATGCCAAGGTAAATATTGCATCCGCTGTACTTAGTTTTTAGCTTTTTTGAACGCGTGCAAAAAAGTCCTAGCTCTTTTACCCCTTCTATTTGTCACCACTGAAGTTTCTTTTACTACTTTGTTATTTATCATGTTTATGTTGTGTTGCAGTTGCAGGAATTTCTTGTGGACCGTGGCCGTGCTGTAGATATGTTCCTAGGTTCTCGACAGATCTTCCTTTCCTTGTCTGGAAATGTATATGCCTGTTCTTACCACCAGACACCAGTTGTGGTATTTCTTTTTCCTTTTGTAGTTGTCTCCAACTCTCGAGTCTCTGTGCTCAATTTCTTGAATTTTTTGTTATGTGACGAGACTTTTTCTTTTTTCCATTTTTTTTTTGGGTTCCAGAGGAGAAGTATCTGCTATTTGTGAGGGTCCTGAAGGAGAAACTCGATGAGCATAGCAAATCACTCTCATCCAGCCAGACCTGTTGCATCTCAGCTTTGTCTGAATTGTCCTCGAAAAGTCTGATTCCAGAGCAAGTGGTATCACTTCCGCACGATGGAGCTGATCCAGTGGACGATCAAAAGAAGAAAGGTACAGTTTCTTGTTCGACTGAACACTCGTCTCGCGATGATGCTATATTAGGGTTGATGGCAAGGCACTTTCAGATGAGGAGTGGGAAATGTTGGATTGTGATATGCTTTCTTGACTGCAGGTTTGACAAAATAAAAGTTGATGAGTTTGCTATCTCTTAGCTCTGATGGTTGTAGATTTATTTGCTTTGAAATTCGTAAGCAACTCTTTGTTCATGTAGATCTGATCTGATCTTCACCTTCTTGCTAGTACTCAACTGCTTGGGTGTGTATCTTCTTTAATGTGATGTTTGTACATCTATCTGTCATGCTATTCTAATTTCTACCACCCATTTATTTTATGAAGGAATCAATAGATCTTAATGGAATTGGTGGTGATCAAAACAAGTAGAGAAATAGAGGGGAATTATGATGTTTGAGGTGTATATCATAATCTAAATATCTTTAGGGAGAGCCAATTCATATTGGAATAAGACTGAAATAAGATTGTAAAGAATGAGATGCAATATCATAATAATTATTATTTTTTTTTTATGTTAAACAAGAACAAATAGTAGCAATTTAAAAACTAAATCAACAATTGACATTGAATTCCTTAAAAAGAATTGTCATTAAATTTTGTAGGTTAGATATTGGTCTTGGATTAGAATTTAGAATTAGTAGTTGTGGAAGCGGAAAATAAAAGTTAGATGGATCATACTTAAATTATCACTGTTGAATGTTTCAAGGTCGAGCATATAATAATTCAATTTAAATTGTATTTCGATAACTGAGATAGTTGTTAGGTTTCAAATATACAGTTAATAAAATATAATTGTATATAATAAATGAAACTAGTAAACGAAAAATAATTTATAGTGGTTCGGAAGCCAACTTTTCTTATGTTCACCCTTTATTCATAAGAAACGAAATCCACTAACTCCATCTATACATGGTATTATATACGGGTTGCAGTCTTTAATCTTCTCTAACCGAAGATCTATTCTGTCTTGGGTCACAAGCACTGCAACTAGATGCCCTTTTATACCACACTCTACGTGTTAGGCTCTATCAGCTGCTAGGTTGTAGGTTTGAGTTCTCTAATGCGAACATTGATCAGGTTTGTATATTCTCAGATAGGATCTTAGAAGGTCTCGGAGTCTTGGCTAGGCCTTGGAGTCTTGGCTGAAGTCTTGGCTGATGATCAACAAGACGACCTTCAGTGGTCTTATGTTGAAAAAGCACAAAAATCTCATGCAAAAAGCACGAAAGGCTTAAGAGAGAGAGATTGTAGAAAGTTTAGAATCTAAAGAGTGGCAAAAGGTTGGAGGGTCAAGGGTTCTTTCTCCTCACTTAGATGGGATATTTATAGACTTCATTTTAAACAGTAGTCGTTGAGATATTTGAATCACCCATCATTTTGAAGGTATTCGTTGCTGTATGAAAGTGTACGGTTCTGCACCTTTATCCACCTTTTAAGCACTTTATCTGGCGTTCAACAAATAAATCTTCTTTGAACTAGCGGGTAATACCAGTATGTTTGTTTTCCAAACGTAGTATTCAGTTCGACGAAGAATGTTTTAGAGTAAGCTCTGAGCTCGTACTCAAATTTAATTCATTTAGTTTCGAGTGAGATTTTTTATCTAATACTTTGAAATTTGTGAATTTTATCGAGCCTAAACGAACTTTCTAGAATATATACAAAATAGTCATTATTATTTAAAAGAAAAAATTTATTTATTCAAAATTAATATAATATTCATGCTCAAATTCAAAATTCTCTCAGTACTATAAAGATGAATCATTCTTTACTCTTAAATAATGAAAAAATTACTTTTATAAAATTAATTATTTTATATTTACTACTAATTTCAGCTAACGAGCTCACGAGTCGAATATTATGACGCTGAGGCTTGGTTAATTTAATTAACAAGCCCAAACAAGCTTTTATCGAATCGACATCCAAGTAACTCAAAAACAATTTGATTCATTTATAACTCTAATACTAATTGAGGGACAGTGCGGCATAACTACCTCTGCTGGCTCTTGGACAACTGATCTTGGCTCAATTGGTGATTTTGTACTTGGCCATGGGGTTTCTGTCTCGGTCAAAACTGGTAATTAGAGTCTTCTCAGATGATTCTTGATCAACAGTGAATAATGGCCCTTACCCTCTCTTCATCAATTGTACTAGAATTGGATTGGACATCAGCAAAACCTTCACACTTGATACTGCAATCTTCTTCCCTTTTCAAAAGGTTAGTTCGAGTAAATTCTCGGGACTTAAATCTCTTCGGCCTTAAATATTTCAACAATCAGTTGACTTCTCAAGAATTAGTTGATAATTAAAATTTTCACTACCACGCACACTAACTCTAATCCGAGATCAACGTTAAATTTTTATATACTATTCTTCAACATTTCTGTTGAAGATATTAGAAAAGATATGAATATATGTTGTACATAGTTATAGATAGATTTGTTTTGCTACTTATTTTCCTTATTTTATGCATTCTCTATTTCTCTCTACTTATAAACATTTTAGTTTGGAAAATAATATCAATGAGAAGAATTATTATTCACGTTAACAATGTCATGCCTTGTAAAGTTGCAAAGACAAAATGGAAGGACACAAATCTGCCACCTCACACATGATACCGTACGTGTCGAAATATGATTTAATATTAACAGTATTAATTTTGGGATAATCAATGCATAATTATATCCTCACATTAACTGAAAAATCTCCACACTATTTATTATGCGATTTGAACATAAATGATTTGCTCTTTGATAGAGATTGCACCTTTTGCATTTCTATGATTGCACTTTATACATATTAGGGATTTTACATTATGCATTTTAATAATCTTAATTTAGCTTTTTAAATATATTATGCTAGAGTAGTGATCATATGAGAATAGTTATTAGTATGAGAAATGAGAATAAATTTTAGCCTTTGATTTTGTGATTTCAACGCTCATGATCTATTTCACTCCGTGTGCAGTTTTCCTCGATTATCTTGCAATTTTGCAAAATTAAGGTTATTTTTGTAATTTTAGCTTTTTTTAAATCTGAAATAGTATCTCATCAGATTTTTTATTCCTTTCTTCGCACGATTTGATTTCTTCTTCCTTCTTCGTTCGATTTTATTTGTATTTCTTCTGTCGATCAGATTTTTTTTCTTTGTTTCTGGATTTCGCATTCGTGTTCGGTTTCAACTTTGTTAATTGTGCATGAATATATATTTAAATTTTTTTTTTATTCAGATCGACGTTCATTTTTACTATTATATTGTGCATCTTTAATGTTAACTTTGTGCATTTTTGTATCTTACAAGTTCATTTATTCCAAAGTGTATTGATGAGATTCAGATCGACGTTCATTTTTATTATTATATTGTGCATCTTTAGTGTTAACTTTGTGCATTTTTGTATCTTACAGGTTCATTTATTCTGTTGAACTTATGTAGAGATAATGATCCATGCACACGTGATACTCAAGCATGCACACATACTTATCCATGTATACAAGGAAGAGAACCAACTCAGCTTCTAGAATGCACAGATAAAAGTTCGACATATAATAAAGCGAAGGTTCTTGAAAATGAGAAGCAACCATGGCCGACTTAGTTAGTTGAGTAGTTGAAGATATTTTGTAGTTTGTTGGAGAGTTAGTTATTAGATTCTTTGGTAGCTTCTAGATCTTTTCCTTCTATATATATACCCACATGATATGTAAACTTTACGTATGAAATAAAATTCCTTCTCCTTCCAGAGCTCTGCTATCTTTCTCATGGTTTTCTGAGTAATTTTTCATGGTACCAGAACCATTGAATATGGCAAACGAATTGAATACCGACGAAGAAAACAATCCACGATATGAGGAACAACTTCTCCTCCATGGGTCCGACCATCCAGGGATGCAATTGGTCACGTTTCCGCTCACTGATGCTAACTATCGTCTATGGAGGAATGCTGTAGTTACTGCTCTGGAGTCCAAGGACAAGTTATCCATCGTCGACGGCAGTTGTGTGATGCCGGCGACGACCTCAAAATACTATCGGCGTTGGCGGAAGGTCAACAACATGGTCGTGTCTTGGCTTAAAACTCCCATATCTATGGAACTCGTTCAACAATTCACTTACATCAATGACGCAGCTGATTTGTGGAATGAACTTGAAGAACAGTTCGGTATTTCAAATGTTGCTATGTTGTTTCAGATTAAGAAGGAGATTGCAAACATGCGTCAAGATACGTTGGGTGTTACGGAATACTATGGCAAACTGAAGGAACTTACTGATCAGCTGACTCAATTGCATCCGATCATTAATGGTGAGGATGTTATTCATCAGTTAGGGCAAAATCAGTCTGCTGATTTTGTACTCGGTGCTCAAGCTGCCATGAAGAGTATGTTATGGATCTTCGATTCTATTGCTGCCGAAGATCGTGCGGTGGAATTCTTACTTAGTTTGAATGATACTTTCAATGTCGAGCGCAATCAAATATTATTGATGGAGCCATTGCCGGCGGTTAATCGAATCTATGCTATCATTCTCAAGGCCGAGAAGAACAAACAGGTAACCGATCTGATGCACATGAGCTCTGAGAACCTAGCTATGGCTGCTAAACCACACTGGAACAAGGATATGCCTGCTCGACCTCCATGGAACAAGGACAATGGACGAACCCGATAGTTTGGCCGGCGCAAGCGCAACAATCAAATTTGTCGTCATTGCAAACATGTTGGGCACAACATTGAGAATTGTTTCAAGCTGAATGGTTATCCAGACTGGTGGGAGGACTTGAGGAAGAAAGGTCCTACAATGGCTGCTCATGCTACCCCTCTGGATTGGCATGCGAATTTGGATGCTCAGGAGGGTGAGAAGACTGCTCGTCCTCATGCCAACATTCCTGAAACAAGCAATATGGCTTACTTTGAGGTTGCAGGTATCTCTCTTCAAACTTGCTTTAGTTCTGCAGATTATGTTGATCTAGGTTTTTGGATTGTTGATACTGGGGCTACTAGTCACATGACTGCTTCCCTTTCTCATCTTCATAATACTCATCGCACAAATTATGATCTACCTGTTGCTTTGCCAGACGGCAGTACTCAGCTCGTAACTGATAAGCTCGTTTTTCTACTCTCTTATCGCATTGTTTTTCTTTTCTTTTATGCATTTTAGTTTGTTTTCTTGAATAAATTGAGCATGAGTGTATATTAGAGGGTGTTATGCTTGTCATGGTAAGATTTCGCAGGTTTTAGGCCAAATCCAATGGAGAACCCGTACCGAAAGCAGTAGATGTTCAAAGAAACAATCACTACTTCTTTCACCGATGGAATCTGAGCTAATGGAGCATGGCATTTGAAAGATCTTTGAATTATCTTTCCAACGCAACTGGAATAGGATTAATCGAAGTTCGGATGCAAAAGTTATGGCCAAAACCGTGAGACTGCGCATGAGGGTCAGAAGTGGCAAAACGGTCTCTGTTTCGACCAAAATGGAAGCCATCTCGACCGAGACAGAAGCATCCATCAAAGGCAAAGCCAGTAAATGCCATCTCGCTGCAATCTGGAAGGAAGTATGAAGGCCCGAGCAACCCGGAAGGAGAAGAAGTTGAAACAGAGGTAGAGAATCCCGAGCAGAACACCTCTGTCTCAGCCGAGATGGCCCCCATCCCGGTCGAGGCAGAGGAAAGCAGCCCGGCCATGATAGAAGGAAACACGGCCGAGACAGAGCAAGCCAGCCCGGCCGAGACAAGCCAAGAACGGCCGGGGCAGAAGCAAAGCAGGACGGCTGGGATCAACCCATCCCGGTCGAAACAGAAAGCCAAGCAGGGCGAGAAGGAAAAAGAGAAAGAGAGAAGAAATGAGCCGGTTGCTCCCATGCCCTTCCCACAGAGATTTGCAAAGAAAAGGGAAGACTCTAAATTCACTAACTTTGTTGAAAATCTTAAAAAAGTGAATATTAACATACCTCTTGTTGAAGCTCTCAGGGAGATACCGGGATACATGAAGTTCTTAAGGAGGCTGATGAGCGAGAAGAAGCAGTTCGTGGAAAACGAAACTGTAAAAATCCATGAGGAATGCAGCCTACTCCTACAGAAGCAGATCCCGATCAAGAGGTCTGACCCAGGATGCTTCTCGATACCTATCGAGATCGGAGGCAAAGAGTTCCAGAATGTGATGTGTGACACTAGGGCGAGCATCAACCTGATGCCCTGGTCTATCTATAAGAAGTTGGAGATTGGGGAGATGAGAGCCACTACAATTACCCTTCAGATGGCGGACCGATCTGTGTCCAAGCCCAAAGGTATCGTAGAAGATGTTCTCATTCATGTTGGTCACCTTATTTTCCCTGCAGATTTTGTCATCCATGACATGAAGGAAGATGCCAACACCCCAATGATCCTGGGAAGAGAGTTCCTCGACACAGCTTGTGTCTTGATCGACTGCAAGAAGGGGGAGATCATACTGAGAGGGAATGAAGAATCTATAACCTTCTGCATCGACAAGAACAAGAGGAAAGGGGAATGCAACCGGATTACTACTGCTGAAGAAGAAGAAAAAGAGCAAGATGACAACGAGACACCGGAGGAAGAAGAAGAAGCCATCCGGTGGGAACGAGGAAACGAGTCAGTGAAATCGGCAATTAAGCTGCCTCCTTCCGAGTATACCACCGTCATTCAAAACCGGAAAGTCTTCATGGTTTATTCGAGGGGTCGATGAGTCTGGACTCGACCGCCTTGGTGAGCTGAGCCGAGTCGAGCCACGACGGTAAATAAGGCACTTAATGGGAGGTAACCCATTGTGTTTACAATTTTTCCCGTTTCTGTTTAGTGTTTTCGTTTTCTTTTGTTTATCATTGTTACTTCACTTTTATTTTCTTTTGAAAAAAAATTTGAAGTCCTTCCCGGCCGAGGCAGAGCTTGCCACGGCCGAGACAGAAGCCCGAGACGTGGAATACTTCGATCGATAAGGAGGTCGATGATCACTGTAATTTCTACAGATTAATTATAGAAATAGTGGCAAATAAATTTGTAAACCCTAAGATTATCGATCCAGGGGAATGAAGCAACGAAAAATCCTAAATACTAAATCAGACGTTCTTAAAATACTGGTTAGGAAAAATCAATAGTTTTGGTTGTTTTGAAAATCGCAATACTGAAAATTAAACAGGTAATTAAAAAGCTTTTGAATTCAAATAAGAGAAGTACAGATTCCAGGGATATCTACCTATCAAGTATGACATGTATGAATGAATCGATTAATTCCCAATTTTAATTCCTCTTCGTAGTGAAACATCGGAAAAGTATTACGAACTTCTTTGTTGGACAATTCGTAAAGTAGATTAATTAATTACCTATCTCCGCTCGGTCTCAAGATAAATTAACTAACTCCAAAGATCTACAGATTTATCCCTACAATCAATCTCCTTCAGTTACGACAAGAAATCAGATTATATTGTGAAAATCTCTTTCCATTGAAAACTATCACAGTTACGTCTCAAGTAATCAACTAGATAATCCTAATATGTGGCCAACAAATCAAGATTATGAATAAGCACAGATTTCACAAACTACGAAGGGAAAGGGAAAATAATTCAATCAATCAAAACATGTATACATTGATAATTCGAAACCCTAGAATCTGAGAAAGGATTTAGTTACACATATTCACGGTAATATTCATCATGGAAAAATAAAACCTGAATTGCATAAAAACTGGAATCCGGAAATCTTCCCTCAGGAACTTGTCTTCAAACATAAAACTCTAAAATTTCTTTAATACTAAATCTTGTAATTGCTCTAACTCTCCTCTCTCTCTCTCTAAAAAACAAATTATACATGAGTATTTATATAGGTGAAAGATGTATCTAGCAGTATCTAGGGTTAGATATGCATTAATCTCCAAATCAGATCCGGATTAGGTTTCCCGCATGCGCGTCGATCAGGGCAGTTTGGCGTCGATCGCTGGGCCTGGAACCTCTTCGTCGATCGACGAGCATTGGCAGCGATCGACGCGGCCTTTGCTTTCGTCGATCTTCCTTTTCCTTCGTCGAGCACTGTGCCTCGTCTGCGCGGTCTCACGGTTTTGGCCATAACATCCTCCTCTGAACTCCGATTGACCCGATTCCAGTTGCGTTGGAGAGCTAACTCAAAGCATCATCCATTTCCATGCGCCAATAGCCCGAATTCCTCTTTTGGAAAAACTCTTCACTGCTACTCTTTCACGTCACTGCTTCCGGAACGGTTTTCTCGTGAGTTTAGGCCTAAAAACCTGCACAGATACCAAAATACGCCTAATACCACCTAATATTGATTCATGCATAAAATATATATATAAACTCAATAAATCTACATAAAATAGTATAAAAATAATATAGATAAGTGAGTGAAATAATGAACTTATCAAATCCCCCAAACTTGAACGTTTGATTGTCCTCAATCAATAGGCAAGAAAGAAGTCAAAAGATCAAGTGGTTAAAGTGCAATGCCTCACAAGATTCATCACAGTCAAGAACCAAGAATCCACTACCCACAAGCAATTTGAAAGAGACGGAAAATTCATCAACCGTGGAAGAACTCACAGGAAGTGTATCGCTCAACTCTCAAGTGTTTAAGATAAAGATGAAAGCACTCAACAACATGTATGAAGAAATTTCTACCATAGGCTTGCAAATTGTCTAATATCTCCACTGCTAAAATGTGCACACAAGTCTAGAATCAAAAAGGACTTTCGAAAGGTTGTAACGTAGGCTTTTTCTGATAAGGTAGGGAAATATGGCCAAGTGACTAAATCAATTGAGTTCATGACTCTCAACATCTCCAACCACCATCTATCATCATCCACCTTATCTCCTCATATACATCAACAAACTCACAATATAAATATATTTTTTTTATAGCTCATATTGAATCTCTTATGCACTTTTCGATAATTTTGTATTCTTTTCTTTTCAGAGAGCTTATGAGAATTCTAATTATTTCTTTGAGCTTATTTTTCACACATCTTTTCACCACTAATTTATCATATCTTATCACCAATTCACTAATCAATCCCCATACATACCACAACTCAAGACACGAGTGAGACAATACTTTTCTTTATCTCATAGACAAGGAAAGAAAAATTGTACAGGCTCAAAGTGGCTAACTAGGGAAAAATTTATTGTGAAGGGACAGTGTTTAGGATATTGGGTTATCAAAGATGGCCTAAGATCATTTTCTCAACTTGTGCACACTATGCAGTCTCAACACAGAAAATAGGCAAGTTCTAGAGAAATCAAAACACACATGTGAATCTCACATCAAACGAAATAAAGGCTCAAATTCTCACACAAGGATTCAAGAATTTTCTTCCACAGTCAATTTCAAATCAGCTCAATCAGCATGCAAGTATAAGTTTCAAATCAGTCCTATCATGCGGTATTCTACATTCATAGGCATCTAACCACAATCTCAATCAATTCAATACTCAACCCTCTATCAATTCTAATCTCACAATCTCGTTCAGGTTATCTCAAAACTCAAAAAATTTCCCCACAAAATAGCATAAAATAGAAAGGTGCGAAAATTTAAAGACGGAAAGCAGAATAAATAAAAAGCAGAATAAATAAAAGACAGAAATCATAATAAATAAAAGATAAGACGTTCCATCTCTTGTCCACATCCCTGATAGCGCGTTTCGCAACGCGCTAAAGCTGCAAGTGTACAGACCACTGCAGAGGGCAAGTAATAATTTATCGAACTCAAGGACTGCAGGCTCGAAGTATAACCAAGCACTAAAACGTAGATATCTTACTACTATCTAGGCGAATCAGAAAAGAGATTTGGTTTTTTATTTAAACTAGCAATGATTTTTAAAGCAACAATAAAATAAAGATCAATTAATGATTTTAGAAAGCTTGTAAAAAATTAGGATTCCAGGGCAATCACTTTGAATATTAATCAAACAACTCTTCATGCAATTCAATCCCAATTTAATTCCCAAAGATGTGAGCAATCGCAAATATGTTATCAGGTGATCCTCTCGGACTCTAAACCATAACATGGAAATAAAAGATCAGAAGATTCCTCTCGGACATACAAAAGACTTTTACTCTTGATAAAAACCTTAGATTTCAAAACCCTTTAAAAGTTCAATTTCCTCTCGGACAATTGTCCGAATAAATCTAATTTATTTGCATCTTAATTGATAACCTAGACCTCTCGGTTCAAAAACTACCAATTCAAATCGCAATCAATGGCCAGTATCTCGCAATTAATGAAAATCCCAAATAAAATTAGAACATCAATGGAACAAGAACATTGAATTACATAAATTGTTGAATGAATAATTACAAAGTTTCAAACCCTAGAATCCATGAATAGATTTAGCCAATCATGCTAAATTCTAGAAAAACAAAGAGATGAAGAGTCACAATAACAGAAAACATAGAAATCAAAAACCCATAGAGTCTTCAATCTTCGAATCCTGGAGTGCTCTTCAAGTTCCCCTTGAATTACTGTGAATTCTCTACTCTCTAGCCTCAGAAAATTGGGAAAAGGAGCCTTTTTTTGGTTCAGGGACGTCCTATTTATAGATGGGGCTTTTCAAATCTCCAAAAGATATGATTTTTGGGCTTGAGATTTGTCAGAATACGTCAAAACTTGCACAACCGGCGAGTAGGAATGCACGATCGGCGATCGCAGGGCATGCAGGAAGGTCGCCGATCATGTTACGAAAGAAATAAAGAAAAATTGCAGAACCGGCGACCCGGTTGCACAACCGGCGGTCGCCGGTTCTTCCACCTCGTCGCCGATCATTCGGCTTGGTCGCCGGTTTGGCCACTTGGCCGCCGGCTGTGCTGCGAAGAATTTTCACAACCGGCGGTCGCCGGTTCTCCCCCTGGACCGCCGTATTCGTCTCGAACATGGATTTTGGCGAGTTCTTCTATATTTTCTGACTTTTTCTTCTTCCCGATGCAAGCTAGCATCGATTAGCCCCCTGAGTACTTGGTCAATCCTTGTAAACAGCTCAAATGTGCGTGAAATCTGCATAAACAACCACAAACCAGACCAAACGTAATAATTTCTAAAAGAAAATGGATAATGTATGAAAACACCACGTAGTAGTCCAATCTAAGGTCAAAAGTGAGCAAATCCACATCAGTAAAATGCACAAAATGAGTGTTTATCAACCCCCCAAATTTAAACTATTGTTTGTCCTCGAACAATGAGGAAAACAAATGAAAGAAAAAGATAAACACGAGGGGTGCATTTATTGATCAAAAATTGTTTCAGAGACAAAAGGGGTTGTGATTCCCACACCAACAACTGCAACAATTATCAATTACATGCAATCAATCACAGTTTCAATCTCGACCTCTAGAAATTTGCTTCTCACATGATAGTGTATCACTCAAATTTCGCTCAAATTGTAAGAAAGGCTAGTGTATACTCTCAAATTGTCAACTGTACAACTTTCCTACCATAGGCTTGCTCATTGTCTAAACTCTCTACTGACTTTGGGAATGCTAGAACAAAGATCACAAAGGTCTTTATTTTAGGTTCTAATGTAGGCACATTGTTGAAGGTATGGAATTTTTGGCTAAGCGACTAAACATATTCATCCTTATAACTCCATTCACACAACTAACTCCCCATCACATACCACATTTGTTTATTGACTGACTAACTCATATACTAATAACTCTC